>JAUTBQ010181907.1:0-10924 GCA_032361185.1 Lepetodrilus ovalis | reverse complement strand
CTCTCTCTCTCTCCCTCCCCCCCCCCCCCCCTCCCTCTCTCTCTCTCTCTCTCTCTCTCTCTCTCTCTCTCTCTCTCTCTCTCTCTCTCTCAAATCTCTCCAACTACGGTAACAATATTTTATTTTTAATAAATTGTATCTGTCTATGTATCTGTCTATGCTGAGATTCCCGCAGGGATGTTAAACTCCCTAGTCACTCACTGTCTACATGCTCGTAGTTATCAGCATGGCTACATGTTAAAAGTGTTGTTATTTGTCAGCTTCTGGATCGATGGACTCGTGCCTCATGGTGTGGAACTTCAAGCCAAAGATGAGAGCTTACAGATTTGTAGGACACAAGGTAAGCACTATATACACACTGTAGACTCTGTAACGTCCAAGAATGAGAACATTGCAGAGATTTCAAAGCTCTGGGGTCAATCTGGTAAAATATAATTTCCAATTTTCGTCCCTGGACATGCCTGTAAATGACCTACATTCAGCATGATCAGGATTGTTTATTACTATGTATACTACATCTTGGTTGTACCATGTGTACTGTCATACATCTAAGTGTAATTTTGTAGTGGTGGTAATGCGAGACATGGGGACATTATTTATTTTTATTCATTGTAATTTATTGGAGAACAATTCCTACTGTGACGTTGGGCAACAATTTCACCCGTTATATCTTCATAAACTGACCACCAGGCCCAGAAACTGAAACGTTTTGAGTACGATTTAATGCTCAAGTTCCAAGTTTACATGGTGATACAGTGACCCCTTGATATAACACTGTCCGATGCATCGCGGATTCGGATATAACGTGGGGTCAGATGTGGATCCTATTTGTATTTTTGTTAGTTCTCTGTAATATCATATAAGGCTGGTAATATAACGTGGGGGTTATGTCATGGACCCCAACTTCAGTGTTATATCGATGGGGGACACTATGTAAACAAAACTTTGAGTTGAGCCTGGAATCGTTCTTGAATTTTTTCTCTCTATCAATCTTGGGGGTCAGACAGACGGCCATGAAACATGGTTAATGATGGTTGCAAAACACTTTTTTTTCTCTCGGGATGTTTTATCTTTATACATTGACCACCATGAGACATTTCTTTTTGTCAGGATGCGGTAATGTCCGTGCAGTTCTCGCCCTCGGGTCATCTGGTGGCGTCGGCGTCACGTGACAAGACAGTCAGACTCTGGATACCAAGCGTGTAAGGACAGACTAGTTACCTCCCCTTCCTCCGAATATACGCCATCCTCCATCATCCGTGGCCAATTGCTTTTTCATTACTGTCGTCGCCTATGGGTGAAATGTTACCGCTGCGATGTAAAGCAATAATTCATTCATTCTTTCATTTCCCTTCTATTCCTCCACCTCTCGTAGCTCTCTCTTCCTCCATTCCACTTCTCGCCTCAAATTTTTCCTATTGGCTTTTCCTCCATTTTTTCTTCCTCTCATTTGACATTTGGTATTAAACTTCCTCGTTCCTTGACATTTTCCTCCTGTCTTCCAATATGATTCAGATTCCTTTCCCTTTATCTTACTACCGATCAGCTTATCTGTTGAATGCTACCGTTGAATGCTTTCTTTTACTATATGCTCGTAGCGTGTAGGAAATATTTCCACAGTGACATAAAGCATCAAACCAATGAATCAACAATTTTACTAAATGGACCTTATTAAAAACAAATGTTCAAGCATTAAGCAGGTTCGAAACAACTTATTTGATGAAAATTGATTCCCTCATTGTTGGCCTTAATGAAAACATTGTGCTGGATTATGCACAAACACAGCTGTTTAGGGCATCTCCAGTTTCCTCCAGCAGGGAGAGGGTTAATTGATAACATGGGATTTTCAAGTTAAATTCAAATTTATTATTGTTGTTTTTAAGATTATTGGTTATGGCTTTTAACATTATGTCAGTGATGCCGAGCAGCGACAAATCTGTCAATCTAATTGAAAATCAATATAATTATTTAATTAAATTGTCATTGTTTTAATGTACAGAAAGGGTGAATCAACAGTTTTCAAGGCCCACACAGCCACAGTTCGCAGCGTGGATTTCTCCAGTGACGGGCAGGCACTGTGTACAGCATCAGACGACAAGTCTGTCAAGGTGAGCCGGCTTTCAGCAATCAAAATTAACACTAACTCGCTAGCCCGGGCCATTTCTACCAATGCTAATTTAAGTATCCCGAGGACTAGTAGCAGGGTTCACAATTAACGCTCACCCGGTTATTTTTTCTACTACTGAGTTTGTAGTTCTTTCAGTAATGCACAGATCTATCACAGCTTCCGCTTCAGCCATAAAGCATCGTCGGCTATATTATAAAGAGTCTGGCTGTTATATGAAACAATGACTAAACTTGCTCACTCGTCCATGAATCAAATCTTTCAAGCATTCCCAACTCAGTAAAGATAGTGCTAGTGGACATCGAACTGATTAGTGAAAGATTCTATAAAGTGACTCCAAACCCCAATCCCATCCACCCCAACAACAAAAAATAAAAGTTACACTTGAACCTCATGTTTTCTCTTTTAGTTGTGGACTGTCCATCGGCAGAAGTTCATCTTCTCTTTGACACAGCACATGAATTGGGTCCGTTGTGCCAAGTAAGTCATCTCCGCCTGGATAAAACCGTACATATTTTAACGTACATTTTATATATTTAAGATAAGATAGTAGTGAACAACTCAAGTTCCAATCAATCAATGCTAGTGTTGTAGGTTTCCAGAACAGTTTTGAGCATGGATGCCTTTTGTTTTCAGATTTTCTCCGGACAACCGACTCATCGTTTCGGGCAGCGACGACAAGACGGTCAAGCTTTGGGATCGGCAGAGTAAAGAATGCATCCACTCGTTCTACGAGACTGGAGGGTAAGTCCATCTGGCCACCGTCCAGTGTTTAACTTTCTCCTCCCAGTGGACAAGTGATGCTGACATAGCAGTGTTCCTGTAATCCACTGGGCAGTGAGAGTTAATTGCATTGTTTTGGTCTTCTAAGGCCAAAGTTCGAACCTAATTTGGAGGGTGGGGAGAGGTGTTAGCGCAGTGGTCGAATGTTTGTACTGGTACCCTGGTGCTGAGTGTAGTTATAAAGTACTACGGTCACGTAAATATGGCAATGTTTCAGGTTCGTAAACAATGTGGCCTTCCACCCGAGCGGCACGTGCATAGCATCGGCGGGAACGGACGGAGGGGTCAAGGTCTGGGACGTCAGGATGAACAAGCTTCTCCAGAACCATGTCTGTATGTGACTTCCGTATATATCTCGCCATATTTTTTAACAGATGCAATACAAATTTTGCTTAGTTTATAATGACCATGTTTTTGTATCTTATCCTAATATATGTTGTTATATAGGAAGAATATTGAAAGCTGCTTTGAACCCAAATATGCCTCGATGGACTCGCTACACGGTATGTGTATTTGTTTTATGTCGACAGCTCACTCGGCGTCCGTCAACAGCCTGTCGTTCCACTCGAGTGGGAATTACCTCCTGACCGGGTCTGATGACGGCACGGTCAAGATCTTTGACCTACTGGAGGGTCGGATTTTCTACACGCTACACGGCCACCAGGTATTGTAGATTTTCCGTGTGGTAGAACACTTAAGAATTTTGCAGATATCAGTTATAGACAGCAATCGAAACTTACTTTATAACTTACTGTACTAGCATGAATAATGATAAAAATAACCAAAAGAAAACCCCATGATACAGTGCCCCCTCGATATAAGGCTGTTCGATACAGAGCGGATTCGCATATAAGGCTGGGTCAGATGTGGATCCCATTTTTATTTTTTGTTATTTACCTGCACTATTATATAAGGCTGGTACTATAAGGCTGGGGGTATGTCATGGACCCCAAATACAGCCTTATATCGAGGGGACACTGTATTTATACTAGTCCTTAGGATACATTTAGCATTGGGAGAAATGGCCTGGGGTCTGTTGCATGACACTTGAGCTTGTAGTGCTACAATAGTTGTAACTGGGTTCCCGCCACAGTAGACAGCATTGACGTTACAATATTTGTAGCCTACAAGAGCGTCGTGCAACGAGGTCCTCGGCTAGTAGGCAAGTGTTAATTTCGATGACTGGTTGTAAGTCTACTACTTGTCTAAAATACCTTCAAATTTGGAAGCACTATTCTTTTTCACAAGATGTCTCTCTGAATGAATTCTCGAGGTTTTTTTGTAAATCTGTTCATTTTTTATTTTTTTTTGCAGGGACCAGTAACAGCTGTGGCCTTCTCCAGGAACGGCGAATATTTCTCAACAGGAGGTGCTGATGAACAGGTCAACTTTATTATTTTTAGAAATTAATATATTTATTTTTACGTGGAAAAGTTATGCTACCGAAAGTTATTATTTTTCATGCAACGAGAAATATACCTTGCATAACAGATACACTCATTAAGTGATCTTTCAGCATGATTAATTAAAATTGCATCTGTGGGTGCCTTCAGCTCGGAGAAGGTTAAAATTGGACACCTTTATGTTCAACATTGAAATACTTCTATATTATTTTATTTCACCTAAGTGTATCTAACTGCTTCCTTTGTAATCTGACTGCGTGGCATAGTGGTTAGAGCGTCGGCCCGAAGAGCGTTAGGTTGAAACACATGGATCAAGCAGGCTCTGCGATTGTGAAACTCTCTTGAGTACAATTTCATTCTCAACTCAAATTTGGAGCTTGAGTATGAAATAGGGCTTAAAATGTACTCGAACATTTAGGAATCTCAGGGCTAGACGTTTGTAATCCTGAAATGCCTTTATCATTTGTAGTTTTTGCATGGTATTTTTCTTTTGAAAAGAGATAATCTATTTCTGTTTATCTCTCATGCTTGCAGGTCCTTGCTTGGAAGACAAATTTCGATCAGATAGACTTTAGTCAAGCTCTGCCATCAAAGAGAACAATTAATGCTCCCCCAACAGTGGAAGACATTCCTCCCAGGTCACACAAAAGATCACCTAAAAGAGTAAGCTCTCTAACTGCTTGCCGATTATTCATAATGCAACATTCCTTTGTGATGTTCTTCGTGTATGGGTTTGTCGCAAATGGGTGAATGATTACTGCAGTGATGTTAAACTCCATAATTATTCACTCGTGTATGGGTGCATGATCTAGCGCTGCCAGAATGTCATGGTGCGTGGAAGCACTTGCACTATATAAAACATTACTGTAATCATCGCGTATGGGTTTAAGATTACCGCTGTGATGTAAAACAATAAGTCGCTCATTTAATTATACTTTTTTTTACATGTTTTTCATGCTTCTTCATTTTTAATACATAACGTAATAGTTAAATAATTACTGTTTAATCGTCGCAAATGGGTGAAAGATTCCTGCAGTGACGTTGAACTCCATAATCACTCTCACTCACTCACTCACTCACTGCATTGTGATCCTAGTACAAATCGAACACTGAATGCATTCAGAAGGGGGTGGGTAAATGGCAAACCGAAAAGTATAATAATGTAGAAATTTTATTGATTGATTTGATTGAATTATTGCTTTACGTCGCAGCGGGAATATCTTGCCCATAGACAGAAATTTAAAGGAAGGAACATTATGTGGTATATTTCAGCTCGATGCACGCTCCGACGTACGCAACATGGACGACGACGCTCCTGGTGTCACAGAAATCGGACCCACCTTGTTCTCGTCGCAGGTCAGTGCATTCTGTGGAAACGATCCTAGAGAATACGACTTTTGACTACGATTTCATGCTCAAGACTTGTTCACAAATCCCAATATAAAATTCTCAAGTTGTCTAGCAATCCAATGGTGACCAGTAGTTATAATACAGCTTAGATCGCAATGCTTTTGACATGGTGTCTTATAATCATCCGTCGTTGCCTATGGGTGCAATATTCCCGATGCAACGTAAAGCAATACTTAATTAATTCATTTGTTTCTTTCAGCCCAATGGGGTGGCGTCAGATTTCCTGCTCTCAGACTACGACATGGACATGCCGTCGTCACACCGCGACCCCACCTCCGTGACGCAGCGCCTCGAGTCTAAGACAGTGTCAACACAGCTGACTCACTTCATGGAGAAGATCGCTGGGCAGCTGGACATACTGACACAGGTTCGTTGGATAGATTTTTTTTTCCTTTGTGATTTTGACACGACTTCGGAATGCTGCATGCAGGCACAGACATTTTCAGCTAAATTCTGTGGATTTATTTGTCCATGGGCAGATTTATTTGCTCTGGACATGGATTGTGTTCCACTGAAATCACATTTGTCTGTTAACATGCCTGCGCATGGAAAAGTTGTGGACTCGTGAACAGTTTCTAAATGTTAAGGATATATGGGTTGGAAAAATCTGCATGCATTGCATACTTCTTTAAAATTTATCTCCATTTCCCATCGATATTGGTAGTTGTAGCATTTAGGGCTTGTTAATTTTGAAAGTAATTTTCGAAATCTCGATGATTTTATTTTCCTTCTCCGTTTCAGACTGTTTCACTTTTAGAACAACGCCTGACAATGACTGAAAACAAACTGCGAGAATGTCTCGACAACCAACAGAAGATAACGTTACAAGTCCGACCAACCGACTGATCGCAAATAGCTGATATTTTCGTAAATGCATCATCAATACTGTATGCATGAATGGTGACTATCTGCTGATATTTCATGAGGTTCTCTACACTGGGCATTCCTGAAGTGAAGACAGCAATGTGCATGACGAATACATTATATTCAAACTCGACTATTCATGCTTCACGTCATTTGTAATTTGTGCTAGGCTTTATTCCATGCTGCAACGTCGTTCATACCAGCAACCCGTCTTCTCCGAGTTTGGATCTGAACATTCCCAGCTAGGATATGAATATACCCAGATTGGATCTGGACACTCGCAATTAAGATCTGAACACTCTCACTTAGGAATTGGGCACTCCTTCACAGAATGACATGACTGTACAGGTAACCATAACGTCGACCTTGGCAATGGTGTAACCTTTGGCTAAGTATGAAGTTGCGGTCACCTTTGAGTTATGCCCCTTTGTACAGGAGCGCTCGGAACACTCCCAGGAAAGATCTGAACCAATTCCGCAGGGATGGAAATTACCACAGAATGCTAGCCCTGGCCCAACCTCTCACCCCAGAGGTATCTGTCACGTTAGCACTGCACGGTACCCCTGGCTCACATCTAGGGGGAAACCTGCGAAAAACGCAAACCAATCAGATCATTTTCCTGATGAAAACACCGTAAAAATCTATCAAATGAAACAGATGTTAGCGTTATTCTATTTATAGCTCCTGTAGACTGTTTGCTACTAGTTTCTCCATAGATGTGAGCCAGGGGTATTGTGCAGTGCTAACGTAACAGGTACCTCTGGGGTGTGAGGATGGCCCTGTCCCTGAGATTACGAAACTTTCTTGAGTAGGAATTCATGCTCAACTCAGTTTTGTTCATAAATTCCCATATTAAATTTGAAAACATATTCAGAAAGTATTGTAATCTCAGAGCCTGGCCATATATTCTCCCAATGCTAAAATTGTCCTAAGGGCTAGTAAAAATTCATGTTCTTTTTTTTGGCAAACAATTGTTATTTTTATCACTATTTGGGCTAATAAATTTTAAAGGTAAGTTTTCATCCCTGATTCTATGACTTGCCAATGCTGGTGACATTGTAGAACCCGATGTAATTTATTTGATAATTTTCTGGAATATCTGTGATATTTTGTGTGTAATTTGTTTGTTTTGTTTGTTGATTTTGTAC
Source organism: Lepetodrilus ovalis (assembly GCA_032361185.1). Taxonomy (NCBI): domain Eukaryota; kingdom Metazoa; phylum Mollusca; class Gastropoda; order Lepetellida; family Lepetodrilidae; genus Lepetodrilus; species Lepetodrilus ovalis. The sequence goes on along the minus strand of JAUTBQ010181907.1, from coordinate 3,191 downwards.
AAATAGTATCATGTGTAGCGTCAATTTTTTAGACATCTAAAATATCAACTTGCCTCATTATTGTAAATAGTAGAAAAAATTGATAGACATTGGTTTCCTCCTGCCATAATTTTATACCGTTATACCGTTGTATAAGTGAAAGAATCTTGAAAGCGGTTCTAAACACCAATTTATACAAAATAATAATAGATGCCATGTCAGGGGTGGATCCAGACATTCATTTTAGTGGGGCGCTCAGTGTATTTTAAGGGGGCTCATAATTTCAACAACAATTTTGCCGAATTTTTATGATAAGGAATAAAGTAGTTAATATCCTTCTAGGATGTCTTTCAGCATACATGGCAAAAGTTTTGTCAATATCAAGTGTCATGACATAACCATAATAATATATGTTTATTAAACAAAATTCTCCAATTCTAGGGTATTGGCACAAGTCAGGTGAGCCGCCGCTTAAATCCACCCCAAATTTTCAATGTACATGTACAGTGTCCCCTCGATATAACGCTGTATTTGGGGTCCATGACATACCCCCAGCCTTATAGTACCAGCCTTATACAATAGAACAGGTAAATAACAAAGAAAAAAAATGGGATCCACATCTGACCCAGCCTTGTATCCGAATCCGCTCTGTATCGAGCCACCTTATATCGAGGGGGCACTGTACGCGTAGTATCATGAAATAAAAAAAATCCTTGCACATCCCTGTAAGCAAGTACTATGTTCATTTTTGTAATTAATATTTGTACTTCATATGCCTGAGTGAGTGATTATGGAGTTTAACGTCGCTGTGGGAATCTTTCACCCATTTGCAACGAATATGCCTGAGAAGAGATGCGACACAGAGTGTAGCTGACTTAATGACAATGGGGTTTAATGTTGCTGTGGGAATCTTTCACCCATTTGTATGTAAGCCTACCAGTTGTTGGTTCATGAAGTCGTCTCTCTTTCGGAGGATTTCCTCGGACCTGGACAACACTCCGTGCTCGGCTCGCAGTTCTGCCAATTCCTGACGCTTCTTCTTGTACACAGTGCTCTTGGATCGCAGCTTGTTCACGTAACGCTTGAACTGAAACACGGAACTTTACACTCAATGATGTGCGAGATTCCACACTGTGGTGCTCAATGATTTACATAGTTGTGTTGGAATTAGTTTACGATTCCAAATCACCTCGAATACAATTTGTTTATTTTTAATGTCCTCCACACTACTCACGTCCTCTCCCTTCAGGACAACGCCTCCCTCCGCATCCTTCACCAGGTCCCTCTTGTGGTCGACATCCTGTGTCACCACATTATACGCGTCTCTCATCTGTCGCAGCCGCTCTGACGCCGCCTCCTTCTTGTGTGCAATGATACCAGCCTATATACGAAACGCGACTTCATTAGTCATTAATTTAATGTGTGTAGAAACGAACAAAAAAAATAAAAAATTAAAAATTATATCAACAGTTTGTACATGAAATATCAGTCAATGGCATTAGTTCATGCCATTAAGTGTGGACGAAAACAAACCCAATTATATACTCCCATTGAAGATAGTCAGTGATTTTATGGTAGCTTTTGACACAAATTTAGAAAGTAATTTTAATGAGAATACAAAGTCTGAAATGGTGCTTTAAAAATATTTCCGATTCCATGGAAAATCCCATATTCTCTCTACAACTGAGATGAAACCATTAGGTATTATCTTAAATAACAGAACAGAGATGTTAAACAGTCTAAAATGGTGTTTGAAATTCTTAATGAATCATAGCAGTTTATAGAACTCACTAAATCTTAAATGAAATAATTAAGAATGAGAATTGGAGAGTAAGTTTTCAGCTGAAACAGCCAGGATCTAGGGGACCACAGGCTACGGAAAAGGTTTACGAGCGAGACTGACCTTGGAGTCTCAAAATTCTCAGATAATTCTCATCTTTGTATAGAATACAAAAGAGGAAAGACAACTCATTCAGCCAGTTGGAGGAATTCTAGTAGATGGTATTATGGGAATAAGAGCTGAACGTGGGGGAATGTTATTGAGTGGAATGGGACCCAAAGCAAAGATGTGGAGTCAAGAAGACAGTCTCTCACGAACCTGTTGTCTGAAGAGGGAGAGCTTGTCATCTGTTGGCTCGCTGCTCATCATCCGCTTCTCAATCAGCTTGTTTACTTCTGAGTTCAGCTCATTGATCTGAGTGGATGAAGCAGCCGTAAAATATAACATTATTTCAGTATTTAAATGTTTTAATTATTTATTCTTAAAGGCATAATATCACAGATAGTTATGGTTGTTTGGGACTATTTCTTAGGTAAAACTGCAAAGCACATTCACTTGACATACATAAAATCATGTTTGTACTTCCCAAAACCTTTCCATCACTTAATGGTAGACACAATACCACTGCACCTCCATGATAATGTGAGACGCTGTATGCTAGACGCCTAGACGGAACATTCCACTATAATGTACCACACAATAGGTTGATTCAAATGTAGAAAATAGTGCTCTGCATCCTGGCTTCCATAATACATATGAAAAGGGAGGTAACTGAAAATATTCAGTCACTTTCCTATAAGATCAGTTGAAGACAAGATAATTACGGGTCCTTAACCATAAGTCACATAAAATAAAAAGTATTTTGTTATCTATCGAGTGTTGGTGAATAAGTGCATCAGTAAATAACAACTTTTGGGTGGACAAATCAAGCGTAAGTAGTCTCAGATGGAAATTTGTTTGTCTGTTATATAGGTAAACCAGCCGTGATAGTATGCCTTTAAATTGTGGTTTAACGCTGCTTGCAAGATTCATTCACATATAAAAAAATTTGAATGATGATCTACCATTGCACTACCATCTACCACCCAACATCTAACACCCACCCCAACAACTACCAGCCTCACAAATATCTATCTCCCACCCACACTTACTACCTGCCACCAACATCTACCACCCGCCCCCAACATCTATCCTTTCCCCTCCAACATCTAACCCCAACCCCGCCACACATACACCACACCAACACACACATCTAAGCCCAAACATCTATCCACCTCTATCCCCCTTAACCACTGTGCTACCACCTGCCCTTCAACATGCACCACCTGCCATCAACATCTACCCCCCACTCCCCAACATATACCAACCACCCCAGTCTACAACATGACCTCTTAACATCTACCACCCACCTCCAACGTCTATCACCCGCTGC
>JAUTBQ010181896.1:0-10926 GCA_032361185.1 Lepetodrilus ovalis | reverse complement strand
ACTGTCTGTAGAGTGGCACTACAGTTATCATCCTTGGTCTGTCAGTACCAGCCGGTGCTCGCATGTTTACTGCAACAATCAGCGCTACAAATGATGCAGGTTTCCTCCTATCCTAAACTGACAAGTCGTGATGTTAGTGAAATATTCTAGAAAGCGACTATAAACCCCATTACAAAAAAGAAATAACCCCAAAAAAATATTTTTAAAATTCAGAATCTACTAAATAATGGGCATTGGCGAGCAGTGGTATACCTATCTAAACCAGTTTAAACCAATATATATTTAGATATGTTACTTTGCTATCTGTACATGATAAAGTCAGATGTGTGTCACGTTATATATTTTACGCATTGATTGGAAAACTGTATTTTAACGTAATTTGAACATATACATTGGAAGGTTCAGAGATATACACAAGTAAAGACGAGGATACTAATTCTGCGCGAAATACTGTTACACCATTTTCTGTGATAATTTATTTGTACCATAATATTATGGACATTTAGTTTGAGTTTATTTAATTTTCAAAATAAGGTTGCATTTCTAAATGTATATGCAATTGGTATTACGTACTAAAACACTTGCCTACGGTATTAACACTACATAGTTACTAACTGCCTAGTGTATATTGCATGGGATACAACTATTATATGCGTTCATATGAGCAATGCGACATCGGAATCGAGTTTTGGCATATGGATACCAACAGGGTACACTAGGGTTGATAGAGCGTGTGTGTCTGAGAACACAATCTATATAGCATGAATCTAGATGCATTCGCGTGTCAGATCTGACCTTAATTCTATTTCCGGTAGGTCAGACAGCTTATAATTAGTGTGGCCCTAGCATGTCCGGCTGATAATGGACGCTAGCTGTAACTGACCAATGTGGATCCTTGCCAGTAGCAAGACTAATTCAGGTGGACTTATGGACAGGACTTTTCAATACGAACCCTTGTAGATCATCTGCTTAGTCCATGAGTGCATCAAAATGTATGTATTTATCCACCGCCATATGTATGTACTGTAACTAGTATTTACAGACAAAATATGCATTGACAATGTGTTAGTGCTTTTACATTAATTAGTTTTACTCTAATATCATACATGCACACACTTGATTCATTTGCTCGGTTTTGTAACTGTTTATTTATTGATTGGTTGATTGGTTTGTTCGTTTGTCTGTTTGCTTAATTATTTAGTTATTCCATGCCTGTCTTTAATTACTTATTGTTTTATTACTTATATTTGTTGATGTATTTTCTATTTTACGTTCATGTATTTATTTACTTTTTGTCTTATTGTACTTATTGATTTTCTTTTTAATTTATTTTTTACTTTCATTTATTCAACATTTAATCATATAGAAATCACTGCTGTGGCCTGTAAACACACGCTAATCCCTCCAGTTATCTTCCTAGTTTGAAAATCAATTCAATATACTATCATCTCGTGGGCTCTGTCGATAATAATGACTCTGCTATCAGATAGTGATGACAACTGATAGTATCTAACTATTGCATATTATTTGTCGATAGTCAGCAACCGTCACATACTTTAGTAGGAACATGAAGTTCAGTGTGTGAATGGCACAGATGATTGATTGATATACACAACGACTAGACAGGTTTGTTGTCAGCATGACGCATACGCAGTTATCTGATTAAATCGTATAGCAAATAGAGTGTTGGGGAATTGGAAACCCAGTCGAGTGATGCTAACGTTCATATTTATATATAGGCCAATGTATCTGGCAGTGTACGATGTACTTAAGGCCAATGCTGGTGTTTGATGATATACAAGAAACATATTACACTTGTTTCAAAGCGCTATACCATACGTATGTACATTCACTAACAAATACAATGATACTATGCGATGGCTAACTTTTCGGATCGAAAACAAATGTATTATAATGTAGCAACATGTATTTAGTCATTCTGCAGTTCATTCTAACTCCATCTGATATCGTAAAGTATATCCATTTCCTCTACACACCGTGTTTATGTTTGTATTAAAGTACACCAAGCTGTTTTCTGTTTCGATGACATAATATCACGATCTGAAGTCTGAGTTTGAAGTCCCCAACACTTGATATTTATAATAAATTTCATATTTTATAAAAATTATTAGTCCGGACTAATACTTATCTTGTCTTTGATGTATTCATGATACATGAAGCAATCGTAAGTTCGTAAGTTTCACTCATTGGAGAGTTATGTCCCCTTGCGATAATGTAAAGAAGGACAAAGAACTAAGATTGTTCAGGGTTGGTATATATAAACAGCAAAATTCCAAATAGTTGAAATTGAATGTTGCCTACCGTACAGCGGTAGAAATGTTTTTGGAAGTACCAACATGATTATGTGTATGTCAACTGAATGTACTTTGCCATACATATATCTGATAATTTGCCTTTAAACACGAATATAACGATTTCTTATTCTTTACTGTAGATGCACGAGCATAGGCCTAGCATTTCCTTTTGGTATGTACAGGTATGTTATAATGTTGTGCAATTCTACACCGTCAGTTTCCAAAATAGACACATCACACATAAATAAACAAGCTTGCTTCCTGTGTCATATCGTAAGATTACAGTACTACAGCGGAGAACACATTCGCACATTCGCACATATTTCGACGAAATGCTCTAGAAAATTGCGTATCATATCAACAGTCACTGCGCTCCTGTGTTCCAGGATCCTAATACAATCCCACCAGGATCGTGGCAGGACACCCTGGGTGAAAGTGTCAGGACACCCTGGGTGAAAGTGTCCTGTCAGGATCCTGGTGCGATGTTGTTTCTATTTCCATGAATAACTCTGTGTGCAGTCTATATGAAAGTATACATGCTGCATGATCCGCCACTAGAACGTTAGTGTTTTGTCAGGTCGTACTAGCATACTGCAGTATCCGCGTAGTTAAGTGCAGTTGCGAAACGTTCTTCCGATCTTCATAGCTTAAGAACGTTCGTAGCCCTACTATTTTAACAGTTATGAGTATCGTATCGTACGATCGTAAGAACGTTTTGAGAATAGGCCTCCTGGTTTGCCTTTCATAAAAAAGTCCGGACGGAAATCGGGGCACGTTTGCGTAAACCTCGAGTTCCGCCCGGAATACAGTTACTACCCTTTCGTGACACACATACTTGATACTTCCAAGTACAGGCATGCGACGCGTGGAGTTAGTATCGAGAAATACATAATAACGTGTGGGTTATTTTACTAGACTAATATGTATGGGTATACGTTAAAGACGTAATTCCGGTTTGTTACTGCCTATACTTGAGCAAACTCAGTTCAGAGAAGCCCCGGATAGATACCATGCTATGGTCGTGAACTAAACTCCGCACGAGTTTAACCACGGTGTAATTACGGACCACGGATTAAGCCTTAAGGTGGCTTTCATTAATTGATCATCTTTTTCTATATATACTTTATTAGTGGCAATAAATATTTGATATAACACGTTCGCTGACAGGGTAGTTGCTATAAGGTATGTTACTTGATACAATTATCTCCCTTTGTTTCCTATCGGAGACGTAATGAGAGTGGCGCTTGAGGACAACTTATATTAGAGTTTCTGTTTGAAGGACTTGCATTGTATAGTTTATAACTGGGAGATACAAGCAATAATGATGACAACATAATACGAGCGTTGTAATGAACATTAAAGCATATTCTTCTTCTACCATTCTCTGTTTTCTGAATTGTTTGCAAGTGTGTCTCCGGATCATGTCACTCACTCTGTATGTGTCTTTCTCTGACCAGATACAAGTATATTAAGCACATACACGAACACACACACACACACACACACACACACACACACACACACACACACACGCACACATACACACATACACATACCCAAACACACATCCCCACGATGATAATACATGAGTCTGACGGTTACGATAGTTCTTCCGTGACTGGTACTTACGTCCATTTACTACGAATAAGCTCTGGAATAGAAACACATTTGAATGACAATGAATCCTTTCCATTATAACGACATCGACAGCGCGATCATTATATTCAGAAGTGATACAATTATCAAGTAAGGCAGTACAAACTCTGCTAACTTCATGGACACATTGAGTGCGATATGACGCGACCCCTGATCAGACAGCGTTAAGCCATGACAATCACTGACAATCTGCGACACAGCCACAACGGACCGGATAGTGATGGATATTATTGCTGGTTAATTGGAAACACGGACAATATCAATAATGGGTGACGCTAAATGGCATTTGCGTGATTTGTGTCTAACCTTCTAACATCCTTTCCATTGGTTTAATTACCTCCAATGCTGCTTGTGTTAGTGGCTGATCGTGCCGGTGTGCCGTGCTTGAATTACACGACGCCGAGTAAGGTACCGGGAGATTCCATATTTAGGCCCACGCGAAATGTGGCCCATGGACCTCAAAACGGAAGCTCTATCCGTATTTAGACCCATGGGCATACAATCTGAGTTAATATTAGAGTAAATAATCTAACCGTTTGTCCTGTTCATTGAATACTACTGTACACATTCTCTTCCAGTGTTGATGTTAAGTTATAAAGAACATATAAGCGTTTTAGACCTGTTGTATAAAACTGTGTTGCTCTGGCAACCGATGGTTAACGGATTTCCTTTGTTCTTATAATGTTCTTGTTTCAATATCAACAGACACCAACATTATCAGAAATTCAAACACACACACACACACACACACACACACACACACACACACACACACACACACACACACAAACAAACGCACACGCACATGTATGTATGTATGTATATATATATATATATATATATATATAGGCTCGCATACTGCTGTAAAAATTGTAAGTGCGCTCGAGTCGAATACTAGTAATAAAAGTTGGACAAGTTTCCATCTAAATCTTCCGATATATCTCAAGATCAATTTAATATCGCTTCGTATGAATTCACATACTGCATATAATTCGGAATTGCACTTAATTCGATCAAAATAGACATTACCACTAATGTGTACACGTCATACAACGATAGTAAAGCTTTAATTAGCTGATTTACTATCATGGCGTTGTGCACTAGATTGTTCTGACATGATGGAGCATGATTGATCATGAAACAACTAGCGGATCTTCTGGCTACCCATCTATGTCCTTTAAAGTTGATACTTAATTGAGTTTCACCAATATCGCCGTAATTAGAATATAAGTTGGTTGGTCCACAAAGCAGATCTAATAATAGCAAGCAGTTAATGATATGAGTTATAGTTCAAGCGCATCCCAAATACGATAACAGGACGATGGTAATCTGATAGCAGCATATCGATCTTCAGATCATGATCTCTAAAAATAAAACCATTCATTTTGAGTTGTCATGGATATAAACCTTCAAAGTTCCCGACTGTAATGAGCGGAATTCTCGGATAATTAATCCCAACAAAATAGAACCAGACAACCTTGTTAAAGTACGCTTTATGTATATTTCGTAGAGTCAAATTACGGTGAAGCGTCCGGATTTGAAAGCAGCAGGAATAATGTGCATCATACAATGTCAAGAAATTAAATGTATGTTTCCTGGGAATGGTGTTAAGTATAATAATTATGATGTTACTATGTGCATGTGTCAGTGTGTGTCTAAAAGCAGACTGACAATAATTAGACACTGTACTCTAGTACCATGGTTGGTATAGCTCTGTTTGGTATGTGAGAGTGTCTGTTGCACATATACATTATATCGTGGCCAATTATCGCAATACTAAAAAACGTTGTCAAGGTCCTGGAACAGGACTCCTAGCCTTTAGTCTGTTGTCTTTGGTAGTCCACAATGCTGTGAGAGATTCGGGGCAAAGATGTATTCACGTGTAAATTTTTAACTGATACATTCCCAACTATTCTCCAACAATGTATACAAGTTCCAAGACCGGGTTACTCATCCCTTCCGGCAGTAGGACACTTTCACCTCGGGTGTCCTGGAGGTGTCCTGTCCATGACGTCCAGAATATTTCTAAGACACCCGACGTGAAATCCTCCTAGTGGGATCCTATAGGGGAATAGGAATCCGTAAAAAAATATATTCGATAAGTTTTTTAGCTGTGCTAATAATTCAAATAATGTAGTGATAGAAGCAACCATGTGTATCGGATTCACGTTTCGGATGTGTGGTTGCTGGTTAATATAAGAACTTGTCATTACAGAACTGCAGTTTGTCTCTTATTCCGGAATGTTAAGGAGTTATAGTTCCATTGTTGATGTATGCTTATTCAATAAGGGATACATCTGTGAATACACCAGGGGCCTGTTGCACGACGCTCTTGTAGGCTACAACTATTGTAAGGTCAACGCTTTCTATTGTGGCAGGAGCCCAGTTACAACTATTGTAGCGCTATAAGAGCGTCGTGCAACAGGCCCGAGAACAGAACACTGCTGCTGGGTTATGTTAAAGCTAATATTTACCTATAAGTCCTCCTCCGAGGAATAATAGATTGTCAGCCAGGAGTGCTGAAAGTCGCGGGTTCGATCCCCTGTTGCGTCATATAAAAAAATGTTTACAGATAGTACTTGTTGTTCCCTTGCTTGGCGCTCATCATTAAATGAGTCAAGCAAAACATAGTATGTGCATGCAAGCTATGCTATGAGGGGAAAACAAATCTTGACTGTGACTTTAAACACCAAAAACAACAATTATTGTCCTATCCTTATTCAATAAGAGAAGCATCCGTAAATATGCCAAAACAAAACCGTTCTGATACTCCAATACTATCGCATCAGTATTCAATGAGACACACGTCGTTAAATACACCACACAACCCCTGTTCTAGCCACGCCCCTGGGGAGTCAGTGATATTCTTGTTATCTCAGGGAGAACTACAAAGGAATCACTCACTTGTCGACACAGGGACGGGAAAGACAAACGTATCAATTACTTAATGTAAACAGACCAACTCGCCCCCGATCTTGTGGAATGGGGATCGAACTCTGTAACAAGCGCCATCTTTGACATGGTTGCATGGGGTGAGGGTGTGGATAGATAATGTTTATAGATAACCGAAATGCATCCGAACATTTACCCCAAACTAGAGTATGTCATTAATAATAAATTCATTACAGATTCATAATGTTAAATACATTTATTTTGTATACATTTTTCAAATTAATTTGTTAAATTAAAATCAATCGACAATAGGTTGAAACAAAAGTAAAAAACACTCGCGGACTTCTGCCTGTTTAAAGACAACGATACTTTATATCGTAAGATGGTGTCTACACACAAATAGGAACACTGAGAAAAGATATGGACATTTGGATGTTAATTAATTTCATATTTTATTTTACCAGATTTCATTGACTCAAATTCAACAGGTTTAGACGGAGGTGAAACACGTATTGTAGCCCTCCCTTATTTACCATTAATAAGAATACAGGTGGTGCAAACATATAAGGAGGTACCGTCTACACAAACAAACAACAGTAAATAAGATACAGTACATCGGCTTATAAAATGCATCATTATTTTGCTCAAATTTATCGTTCTTGTCAATAGTTTCTAAGTTTGTATTATGTGTAATCATAGATTATAATCCCTTATAACCTATGGTGTAATGCACATATATTGAAAGTAGGGTAATCATGCTGGTACTTATCACACGATGTTTGGCCTTCTCAGTGACACATCTAAGCGGTATACCTCTCTGACGGATGTCTACATGTAGTTCCAGACACAAGCTATACATTATTTATACATCCGGATGTTTTCCTGAAATAGTAAAGGTCATCTGAATCAGAGAGCATTACTGTACGTTAATTACTAAGTGTTTCAATTGCCAATCCATTGTCCCAGGAATACGAACGCAAGCCGTGCCATTGGTTCCAGTAACATCATCGCATGCACAGGGAAAGCCATGAGGAATCGTGGCTGTGATACCTCTTATTCGAGTTGGTGAATTGTTACGTTGGATCCAGTTCGCGTTCGCTGAGGCGCGTATTATGTGTAGGATGCACGCACTAACTGCAACTTTAGTTTCCGTGTCCCGGAGTGTGTGCGTGGTAATTGAGATTTACGCCGTTCTCCAGATCAGTTCAATGATATCGTGACGTTCTGTTTGGATTGGGATAACTATGTGTTACGGTAAAACCAAAGAACCACTGCTGTTGTAGATGAACAAAAAATACTATATTTCAATTTGGTCACAATGCATGCTTCAAAGATTACTTGCATGTTGAGCTGCTCTCCAACTGTGAAAGTATAATAGGTTCCAGAATGTGATTCGAACTGAAAACTTGTTACATTAAAATAAAACACAGTTAGGTGTCCTGTTCCAGGATCCTTTCACAATCCAACCAGGATTCTGGCAGGACATCCATTGCAAAAGTATCCTGCCAGGATCCTGATGAAAGACAGGACAGCAGACCTGTTTTGCTGTTTGTGATGCTGTAATCAGACGCATTCCACACCGTGGCGACCGGACATGGGCTTATAGAACCATTAATGAACCTGGCAGTGGATACCTTCATCTCTAGATTACTATTATTTCCGTTTATGCTATCTGCTTAGCGGTATCAACCTGCTTAACTTTCGCCTACAGTGCTAATCGTAAATGACCTGTATAGATACGTGAATATACCTGGTGGATGTCCTTACTCGTTTACATTTAGTTCACGTAAATTATCAGTGAACCAACAAATATGAACTAGCACTATATTATATATTTCCGCTTGTGTCATTTCAGGTCTGAGCATGCGCACATGCAGGAACTTACTGGAAGCTGTGACACGGCGAAAATTATGGGATGCACGGAGCTTACATGATACCAAGTACAAACGATGTCTGAACATCGTAGACCTAATAGGAATAGGTAAGGACAACGTTTAGTATAACACATCCTCTCACTCCAGAGGTACCTGTTATGTTAGCACTGCACGGTACCCCTGGCACAAACCTAGGGGAAACCTCGCGCAAACAGTCTACAGGAGCTACAAATGGAACAATGATACAATATGTGTCATTGGATGGATTTGTACGGCGTTTCCATCGGGAAAATTATCTCATTGGTTGGCGTTTTGCGCAGGTTTCCCCCTAGATGTGAGCCAGGGGTACCGTGCAGTGCTAGCGTAACAGATACATCTTTGACGCGAGGATGAGTATAACACTACATATCCCAGGATCATGCACCGCTGTCATGAGTGTACTAAGAGAAGGTATTAGTATTTACGGCGACATTACCGTTGTAATAAAGATAGCATCCGTAGTCTGTCGATACCAGCCGGTGCTCGCAGGTTTACTGCAACACTCTACGCTACGGATGTTGCGGATTTCCCCCTGCCCTAACTTGACAAGTCGTGATATTAGAAAACATATTCTAAAAAGCGACTATAAACCTCAATAGAAAAAAAAAGAAAAAAAGGTATACTGGTAACGCTACATATCGCAAGCCTGATCAAGGTAACTAAGACACATACCACCCAAAATCAATTATACTAATCTATGTTAACGAATATTCAATTTTAACCTGCAGCAGTCCTACTTGTGTTAACGCGATGTTGACACGAATCCAACCCGACCGATCATGGCAATGCAAATACATATAATGCCATATTACTTGGTAAAACATTATAACCATACTGCTGCAGGTATACACTGCAAATGCAATACTCTCAAAGCGAAACAATTTAAAAAAAAAAAAATACAGATAAATACTAAATAAATAAATGCATAAATACATAAAAAGAATACGCGAAATAATTCCAACCGCATTCGTTTTCATGACTTAGTGACTAGATGCAATATCCATTGCACTAGGATGTGCTATTTAAGGGTTAAGACATGTTCGCATCAATAACCGTATTGGCAGCGTAACCCGGACGCACATGGTGTCGCTTGGATTAGCAGATTTTTAGGGTACTCATATTTCAATGTGAACACATACAGAGGTTTATTGATGAATTATGTAAACCACACTGGGTAACGATAGAAAAATACTATTCGCGTTTTAACAACACGCTGGGCCATGGTAAAACAACACAATACGGATTTTAACACCGCACTCGGTTGTGGATACTTACGATAAAACATTAATACACCATTTTTTTAGCGCCACGCTGGGTAATGACATAACACTATCATACGCGTTTTAATATCAAATTGGGTTGAAGTACAAAACATACAAGATGCGTTTTAACACCATACTGTGTTACAGTATCATGATATAGAAACGCAATATAATAAAACCGCACCAACACTTAAAGCATGAGGACGTGTTTATGAACTACCTTTCATGATACAATGATTTGAATTACAAACATTTTATTGAAAAAAGTTTCTGGAAAAAAAGCTCAAATTGACTTGGAGTATTTCGTCAACATATTTTTGACCGATTGCAGATCAAAGGGCATCTCCGATGCATTATTATTATAATTAGTTATACGGATATCCGGGTTCTCAGTGCAGCGTAATGCATTATTTGCACTTCTTGCTTTGCCTGTGTACTGGGTATTACAAGCCTCTCACTATTATTAACGAAATTCCCAGTCGTAGAATCTGTATTATTGACTGATATGGTTTGGCACCTTCTTGCACTTTTATTAAGAACTAGCAACCACGCCATCAATAGAGGCAAACTATCCCTCACCATGGAATAGTTTGTAAACTTTGTAACATACATTATATATGGTATTTATTTCATTGTATTTTTAAATGTCCATAATATGACGAAAATAGGTACAGATTGAGATTAATCTCAAAGTACTATTACCATCGGCTTAAAGGCGTACAATCACGGTTGATAGACCCAGATAATGACCAAACGAATTTCAGTCTGAAACTATTTACGTTTGATTTGTACACACTAAAGTTGTTATTTACTGGTATACTAAGTCCCCAACACTTCATATTTATAATAAATTTCATATTTTATAATAATTTTTTGTCATGACAAAAA
>JAUTBQ010181885.1:0-10927 GCA_032361185.1 Lepetodrilus ovalis | reverse complement strand
CGATAGCTAATACACTGCTAAGAGAGCGCTACCAGTCTCTTAGTAGATAAGAGAGCTTCGTGAAAGGATACCCTGGTCATAAGCTGCTCGGGTAACTCCATACGAAGATAGGAACACATTAAGTCTAGGTACATGTAGTAGCTTATAATCAGTGATTCTCTGTCCATTGCATACACACTAGTAGACTCTATATTGTTGGTTCTACTTGTATACTTGTTTCAGATACTCTGCTCTGTACGGATGCAGTGCTGCACAGGATTCCACAGAACACAGCGTCGCAGAGGAATCTTTAGTACACATCGAATGGCCTGTGTTTATGTTGCTAGGACTGAAAGCCAAGATGTGACATTTTTCATTGGTGAAAACTGCTTCATATGAAAACATTCTTTGGCAAGCTGTATATTGAGGACCATTAAGAGGACACATTTGCAAAGAGGAAACATGTATGAAAATATACCTACCATCAGGGAGGATCTATTATTTCCTTTAATATCAATGTGCCACTCGTTGCTTCGTTTGAAGTATATGTAATATATGACATAATTACCAGTGCTGTAATTACAAATAGTGTGTATGACATGCGCATTGACAGACGGATGAAGACCATGCAGATGAAAGGACCAGCTATCACCTCTGTGATAAAAGTTAGCCTACTTCCTTCCTATAGTAAACTGCTGTGTGTGCATGGATTTAATTAGTGAAGCGGCTAAGGGACTAATTTGTGCACTTTGGGTTAATAGCATGAAACTTGGCATACTGTATATGTTCTTCACCCCAGTACAAGAACTTATGGATATGGAGCCAACCGAAAGTTTCCAAGATGGCAACGATAATTTTGATTATTTTTACATGTTTTATTGATATACATAGCACTAATAAAATGAACTATGCAATAAAGTAATACTTTATTCAAATAGTAGTACAATCAGGAAGGATACAGTTTTTTCTGCAAGTGATTAAAACGAAGTTAATAGTCCTGGACACGATCGTCCCCCATACCTGGCCCCGATATTACAAAACGTTTTTGAGTACGAACTCGTGTTCAACTCGGGTTTTGTTCCAACATCTCCATATGTTTGGTAATCTCGGGGCCAGGCCTGCGTTTGACGAAACAGTCGTACAGGTAATCCGGGTCTAGATCAAGGTTTACATGTACGTCATTTCCTGTTATAGTAACACATGGCATACGCCCTGATTTCGGACTACAGTTCGACCCTTTCGCAGACTTGGCCTCGAGTTTAATATACCTTTTCAGTACGATTTCGTGCTCAATCTCAAATTTTGTATTGGGATTTGTGGACAAATTCTTGAGTTGAGCATCGATTTTCGTAATCTCGGATCCTGAACATTTATTCAGCATAATTTTTCTTTTAGATTTAATGCATGTCATCGTTGTGTACCAGATTATATCCATTTTAGGCAAACTATCTCTTAACAACCACATTAACCGAACAATATATACATGTAATAGTATAACATTTAATACGTTGTTAAAGTAACACACCACTGGCATAATACATTCCTAAGATCGAACAAGCAACAACATACCAAGACTTACAAAATAATGCAAAGCCTTCGATGTAAAATATTAAAATATTTTCAAACATTTACTTAAAACAAAATTACATTATATACATGTATATGAATACTTAATGACTGACTTAACAATAACACTACGAACAAACATGTAAATATGTATATAAGAGAACGCGTACAACAATAAGTAATTAACGGTATAATATAGTATCATATTAGAAACTACTGTAGTTCATAAAGCTTAACACACCATTTATGTATACATACACTGGGTATATAATAATAGCAAAGGTGTCGAACATTTACCCATTATGGCCGTTTGCCGAAATGACTAACTAAATAATAATAATGGTTTCGAAGTTGCTAGCCCAACGAGTTCTAACTTCAAGTACTTTGCTTGGGACAAAACCATTCGCCCTTCAGATGAAATCCTGGTGTGTGATAGCACAAGCTTCACCAGAGTCCTGCACTGTTGAATTGCGCCGGTGAGAATCCTGCAAAGTTCTGTGGTCAGTTCAGAATTGCTGAGGTCCAGACAGTGTAAGGAGCTCGAGAGACGTATAGACTCGGCAAGCGCCATCATGCCCGACGTGTCCAAGCGAGTGCCTCCAATCTTGAGTACCCGTAGCGATTCGCCCAGTTTCATGCCCTGTGTAAGAGCTTTGATGTCCGAACTCTCCAGCCTGGTGTTGTTCAGGTTGATCTCCCGCAGACTCTTGGAGTGCTCGATCTTCGTGGAGATCTCCCCTCCAGAGATGGGGTTCATGGCACATCCGGCGAAGTCCAGCTCTTCCAGTGTGTGTGGGAGGTGGTGGAGGACGTGACAAACTACTGAAGCCATCTTGCAATTCAGGAACACGAATTTCTTGACGGTTTCGAGGTTTGTGCAAAAGTCCTGCAAATTTGACCACGTGGCAGCCGAGACATGCTCCGGATAATTTTTGCAGCAATCCTCAAGTTGTATCGATCTCAGCGGCTTGGCGCCATTCGTCGCCAGAACTAGAAACTGTGCCATCAGATCGAGACCGTACCATAAAACGCGGAGTCCTTTTAGCTTTGGACTTGATGCCATAGCTTCTGCAAGCTTGAAGTACGTCTTCTGTTGGTGCATAAATACTGGTAGCAGGTTGATCTCAATGTGAGTGATATTGACAGCATCGTGACGCAATACGGCTCCCAGGCCCCGAACACACTCGTAAGGAAGCATCCCGTCTCTTCTGACGATCAAATGATTTGGCATCGATTCCACAATCAGCAACACGATGTCTTCTCTGCATTTGCACTCCGTGAGTCCCTGGAGACTGGACATGTAATCGACCACGTGACCGGTAGTCATGTGACCGGTGTCACTAGGAGCGTCGTATTCTTCGACTAGCTTTGTGTTCTTTACGGTAAAGCGTTGCGTCATATTGATATTGTTTTCCTTCAGTTTTAGGAATACCCCCTCGGGGGCCGGTGCGTCCGAGTCATCTTTGTATACAGCACAGAGGTACGAGACCATGTTGGCGTGTCTTGAGCGGGTGAGAAAGTGCTGCTCTATTAGAAGCTCGGCCAGACCATACATGTCCATGCTGGCCAGATAGTTTGCGATCAGGAAGTCTGACAACAGAGAGCAGGTCATGCTCCAGTAACCCGTTAGTCCAGATTTAACGAAAACGGCAAATTTTGTGATCAGGATGTTATTGGAGGCTTGAATGACCTGTTCGTCAGTAAACGACCCGCTTCCTGTAATCTTAGCCTGGTACACAAACCTCTCTATCTGTGCGAGTGCCTTGTGAACCTCAGCCGGATATTTGCCTCCTTGGGGCTCGATGTTCTGCCGTGCACAGAAGCATTTGACCATGGCTTCTGCAAACAGTTCTAACAATTCTGTCACAGATGAAATGTCTGTGACAGATTTAACTTTGCAGGTTTTTAAAACAATCACGAGGGCGAGGCATAGGAACGGAGAACCCAAATCGTTCGTGAAATCCCATTCAGAGTTCTCTACTGTATCGATGAGTGATTGGCTGTCGTCCTCGGTCATGCCAATCATCTGGGCGTAGGTTGTCAAACAACGGACAATACCTCCAGCATTGAGGCCCAGGTTGAAGATCTTCCTGTCGGCTGTGACATACCTGCTGATATGCTGTCCTGGATTTACTAGCACCAGCAGTGCGGATGCTCTGAAACAGCCTCCCTGCATGATGCTGGTCAGTTCTTGGCAGGTTACCGTTTCGTCGAACCCATCGACAAGGAATACTACGTTTTTCGCATTGGCTTCCAACAGAGACCAGAAATCTTTGGCAGACAGTTTGGAGTTTTCAGGCAGCACACTCAGATATAGAGCTTGGCGCATATTGTTCTCCCCCAGCGCCTGGGCATCAATGTACACCAAGAAGTCGTATTTTACATCGAAGTAGTTTTCGATGTTGGCCCATGTGTGAGCTATCATCATTGCCAGAGAGGTCTGACCACTTCCGGGAGCTCCTTCTATGACGACATGTCGTCCTTTGCCAGACCCACATGTGCTATGATCTGGAAGTAGTTGCTTTAGATGGAGCGTCTTCCTGTTGATAGAAATAGCATTATGTTAGTGATTAAGCTGATACAAGATCATGGTAAGACATTTGGAATTACCGGCATCAATTGGGATGTATCCCGTGCTTCTACTACAGCAGGAAATTACGTAAACCTCGATATACGCCCGGACTACTGATACGACCCCTTCGTAAAACAAAAACAAGGCCCCGAGATTACGAAATATTTTGAATACGATTCCATGCCCCAACTCAATGTTTTCAGCAACAGATCGTATAACATATGAACTTGAGCATGAAATCGTACTAAAAACGTTTATTTTGGCAAGGCCATTTCAAGTAGGATTTCGTGCTCAAGCTCAGATTGATGATGAAATCGCACAGAAGAAAGTTTCGTAATCACCAGGCCCAGAGATAATGAAACCTTTTTAGTACGAGTTCATGCAGAACCTCATATTTTATATGGGAAATAGTGAACAAAACTTTACGAGTTGAGGATGAAATCGTATTCACGAAAGTTTCATATACTATAGGTTATTATTGCTCCTTGTCAATATAACGCTGCATGCTGGAGTAGAAGCTTACCCTTCAGTGTCCACCAAGTCGGGCGTGGTGTAGTAATCTCGAACACACATATGGAGGGTCTCCAGCCAAGGCAGCGGTATGCAGCGAGAGAAGGCGTACTTGTATTGGAAACTCAGTTCCTGCTTGCATATCCCCACTAGGTCTGCAATAGATACACGCACGACGTCCGGTTTGAACAATGCTGCGTATCCTTTCACGAAGCTCTCTTATCTACTAAAAGAATGGTAGCGCTCTCTTAGCAGTGTACTCGCTATCGGCAAAGCGAGCGATACCAGTTTCTTAGTGGATAAGAGACCGTCGTGAAAGGATACCCTGGTCCACAAGCCAAATAAGTAATGGTCCTGGGTATTGTCTCTCGAATCTCTCTTATCCACTATTAGACAATAGCGCCATGTATTAGAGATCGCTACGAGAGTGCTTATGGTCTCGTAGTAGATACGAGAGCTTCGAGAAACGATACCCAGGCAATATATGGTTTGAGCGCAAACAATTTGCAAGATTTTTTATTTCTATTTGTATTAGGTCCATAGAGAATGACATTCCAAAAGTATAATAGGCTTACTAGTTAAAGTATACCATTTCAGATTACATGCAATGCCTATGCCTGCCAAACCCTTTTGACATACTCATTGAATGATAATAATAACAATAACGCTCTCAGCACTATTCTAAGCGTGGATTTGACGCAATATAAATACATGTATTAACAATAATAATAAATAAATAATATAACTCTTTAACCTACCAAGTTTAATATGTATCGTTTAACAATTATTATTAATAGAAATAATTTTACCAACTGTTTCCGTTAGGCCCATTTTGAAGGTTTCCTTTCGTATCTTCATCACCGCGTCGTACTCCTTTGGAAACTTGAACTTTAGGGCGTCACAGAGGAGCTTGAAAGCGTAGCTGATCTTCGAGTCTCGGATCTTCTCCAGAATCTTCGTCATCCTCTCCTGGTTCTTGTTGAGCGCCATGATCTCCTGTCGGTCGCTGATCTTGATTATCTGCCCTTGCTGGAGTCGGTCGATGATGTCGACAGCTATTACGTTGTCCGTCAGACGCTTGTGCACCTTCTGCAAGACATGAAGGTCCTCAGGAGGAATTCCTGAAGACGTGTTTTAACACGTGAGTCAGTTATACACAAGGATGAATTGCTAACTAAACGGTAGAATGTTTGAATTTCGGAGCCAATCGTTCCGGGAGCTCTGCATAAATGTTCGTAAAAGTTACCTTTCTGACGCGATCATGATAAGATGGGTTAGTTGTCTGTACCATGCAATGCAATTAGCATCCCTATTGGTCTGTCCTTATAGCCGGTGCTGGCACACAGCAAAGAACATAGCGGTACTGTTCCAGGATCCTAAGGACATTCTATCATGATCCTGGCAGGACACTTTCACCTTGGATGTCCTGGTTTATTTTAGGGCATCCACGTTAGGTGTCCTGGCTTGGAAATCTAACAGTAAACCTAACTTTATTTTTGCTCTGGCAAGTATACTAGCATTCTGTGCTATAGATGTTGTGGTTTTCCTCGTGCCCTAGACTGACAAGCTGTTATGTAAGTGAAATAATCTTGAATCTAAAACACACACAGTATTATCAGATATATTGATAGTAAAATAATTACGTTAATGTTTTACATCATTTCGCTCATTATGGAGTCGTATATACGTGATGCAGATCAGAGAACAATTTCCTGTTCATGAAGGTCATGTATCGAGTAAGAGACCATTATAGCGGTCTTGTAGAGTTAGCAGAGATATAACGCAATGGTCTCTTAGTGGAGGTACCAAAGCTTCAGGAAAGGGTGCCCATAAAACTTACGTTCGTCATCCTTCTTTTTACTTCTGGAACTCTTTAACTTGACTGACTTGGTTGACTGACTTTGGCGTAAAATGTCCTCAATACTTCCTTTGAACTTCCCGTCCTCCGTTCCCCAGATGTCTTTGATCAGCTGGATGTAGTAGCTCTGCTGGTCCACTGGAACACTTTCATTGTCAATCCTCTGGATCTTAATCTTAGCAGCAGGACCCCCGAGTCTCAACAGCACTTCCCCGATCTGCTTCCACAGGACTGGGTACTCGTCGTCTCTCACGCCACCTAAACTCCCCACTTGCTGGAATAAGATGGACATCCGGGCGACATCTGCACTGAGGCTGATATCGGCTGGTAGGGGCATCGCATTCCAGCCGTGGGGATATGGCGGACTGAGGTGACAGATCGTCTGCAGAAGAGTGGCTAGGAGCTTGCTGTCGTACTTCTGAGAGGAGGCTCCTTTCTTCAGGTGAGGGTACAGAATCTTCCATTCATTCTCTGTGAGAAGTTTCTGTTGCTGAAGTCTGGAGAGGACTGTCTTGACCGGAATCTTGGCCAGATGCTCCGTCAGAAGTACCGGTGGGTGGATGTTGTCAAAGGTCACGCGCAGCGCATGCGTACCAGCGTCGTAAAGAAGCCAGCACAGTTTAGACAGGTATTCCCGCTCGTTGGCTGTCAGAAGGTGATGAGCGCTCTTCGCACCTTGGTCCATACTGGATTCCTCTGAGCCAAGAAGAAAACCAAATTACAATTTGATAACAAACACACGCTCAATATATCATTTTTACCAACGAGTTTAATAAATTCAGCAATAAATGAACACGAATGGTAGATTATATTTATCACATACTCTAGAAAAGACTGTTATAGCGATTATCAGTTTAAACACGTAGTAAACTGGTGAACAGCTCGTTAATACATGCACCTGTGAGCAGTGCTGAGAATTTTCTCGCTCGTGAAATCGGTTCAGTACCGGTTTCCTGCCCTATGCTGCAGCGTGCGGAAGCGTACCCTAGGCAGGTACCTAGTATAATCATTGTTCTGTTATTACACTATTTGTATACGAGAAAATATTGAATGGGCAAATGCAGGCATATTATGTGATAAATACATATACATGTATATGTATTATATATATTAGCATACTATAACAGTGTAAGCCTCTAGTAAGTGAAGAACTTAAGGATCGCACTATAGATATCTTTCCTTAACCATAACCGATAAAGTGATTTTATAAACAATAGTTGCGAGTGAATGCAATTTAAAGCGAACATGAATGCTCTTGTTTCGACCCCGGTCCATTAATGCTGGATTTATTTCCTTATCTTATGCAAAGTATACGACACTACTGAGTCCTAGCATTAACATAATAAAAGAAGTTTACAAAAGGGGATCTCCTATCGTTGTTTAACGGCACTCGAAAGAGAACAGGGGTTAGTTGTGTGACCTATCCATCGTTACCCGTGGCAACGTGTCAACAAATGGGTAAATTGTAGGGTGGGCGATCTTTTATAAACCCAGGGTCATGACTATAGCTAATGCCACTTTTATTACCTCAGTTATACTTGTAAAGTATAAGTCATACGAGAGTGTTTACATGCTTGCGCGGCTAAAAGGGTATTCTTTTATGTTTTATGGAATATGGCAGGTATTAATGGTGATAAAACACCAACAATGATATGTGCGCACCATAGTCCTTTTCCTTTAACAAATGAATACATACTAAACATTATTGGTTGAATTCGCCACATTCTGTTTGAGTTAAGCGGTTTCACGGGGCCATGCGTAAGTCAACAACTGATATGGAGTCGTCACTGTGCACTTACCGTTGGGTATAACATGCTATTTAATATATATATATTTCAATCTCGATTCAAGTGGGTGCTATCAACGGTATTGCAGATTGCACTTGAATATTTGAATGTTTGTTTAGCCGTTCCTTTCTGTCACAAGAGTTAGAAAAAAATACTAGTTATTAAATAACCCATGATAATTATATTATTATTTACAGCAATGTCTTCGGAATCAAGCTATAATTTACGAGAAAGGCTCGTAACAAAATATAGAAGTGGTAAAACATGAACGCTTCAAGGTACAATTTAACAACGTACACATAATTTAGATACCTGATGTAAATAAAGTGGAATAAAGTGTATTCGGACTGGAATTAACTGAAACATGCTAACCAATATATTGAGACTGCACCGTATATTCAATGCAGAATATGTTTTTATGTTATACATTATTTTATTTGTATTATTTTGTATTTTTTTTAAAAATATTTTTTGGGGGGAAATTGGGGTTTAGAACCGTTTTCAAGATCATTTAATTTATATCACGGCTTGTGTTATCCTTGTGTATAACACACTATAGGTTCCATTCCACTCAGCTAGTCCTTTGTATCACATAGAGTGGTATGCTATAGTAAGTTGATCCATGCTTTACTGTATTATGTTCTGTCCATGCATACCGTTGTCTAATTGAATCAGCAATCATGTACATTATCAACAACTATGCCGCGCGTTACTATTTATTCTGCCCATACTCTTTGTCATGGAAGAGATATACATTTGGTATCGGACTTTTAATCTAATTGAATCGGTTATGCATGTAAATTATCAACAAATGAACTATTCTATTGTAAATAATCCCAGCTACCCAAGGCATTCGTAGTACGATACTAGCTATTTGTGTAATGGATTACTGGGATTTCTAACGAAAATACCTGCATACGTCCATGCCACAATCGTTAGAGGGTACAGGATTAAAGCAATAATTTAGTTTTCTCGGAATAATACACGAGTAAGTCATGTGGATGTGCCAAACATAATTCTACGGTATATATAGTTAACATTTCAATGGTTATGCTTAGTGGCTGGCATACTTAAAATAAGAATAATATCTAAGAATACATCTTTAGGAATATGAACACATTTGATAGTATTACTGAACCATGAATAAGGCAAAGGTTGCTTTTGTAAATAGAAACATAGCCGCAGGTGCCAAATATATAAACATCCAACCTTGCTTCAGTTAATAATGTTTTTCTTACTACAAAACACTTACAAGTATGTAAATAGAAATAAACAAAGTCGTAACTAACTGCCACTCTGTCATTGACCAAGCAGTCATCAATGGTCCGAAACCATGCATTCAAACTCAATTTTTATAAACAAATTGTGCATTCAAAATCAACCGCCACCTGTAAATAACATAAATCACTCACCCATTGCCGTCACTCGAACTCACGCATTCAGCGGGGAACTGATATTATTCGATAGTTCGATCCCTAGAAAAACGACAAAGAATCGAATGGAGAAAATTTCATTATCGACCTCGGAAGCTCTACAAAAGCTCAGCGTCTGACAAGGGTGAGAATACCGCTATACACTCCCCTCCCTTTCAACGGAGCTCAACTATTCTGATAAGACGGACAAACTCGTGACTAAACAATGCAAATATACCATAAAGCTTTGCGATAGTAAAAATCCGCAATAACTTATTAAGCAATGTCTCTTCACGGGTAGTATGTACCAATAACTCCCGAATCACGTACATGTGTACTGTTCTATATGCAAAATCGGATTATATAGGCTACTCAACAAAACTAATATTAAAAGAAAGTAGACATTTGGACATATAAATTTGGTTTTATATTATTTTACAAACAAATAAGTCCGAAACATCTACAGGCACCAAATAGTCTTCGAGAACCTTCAGGCGCACTGGAGAAGAATGGCACCAGATTCCTCAAGCCGTGTTCCGAAAGTTCCCTTAATTTATGCTGTTGAGTATTATATGAGTATTATATGTATAAATCAAGTATAATATGTACGGTACCACGTGATGTCGCTGAAGCCAAAATGTTAGTCTACTCTTGTAGCGCCTTTGTCTCGTCTGAAGTCGGACCCCGAGCTACGTAACAATAGATTGTGATTATTGTGACGTCATCGAATATTCAGTTGATACTCCTCACAGAGAAACTACGAAAGACGCTGTACAGAGAAGTCGGTTCATCATTATAGGCGATGACAAAATGTATGACCAATAAACTCATATAAGACAGCTAGATCTAGTTGACTTTTATTGGTTAAAAGCAAATACTTCCCTGAAAATATATATAGGCTTAGATATACATGTATATAGGATTGATCTAAGTGAAGGTAAATTGATGTAGCCTAGCATATATCATCCTCGAAAACACAAGCTATTGTGACTCCACTACCTTCCGTCAAATATTTGACGGAAGGTATAGTGGAGTCACAATAGCTTGTGTTTTCGAGGATGAGCATATACAGGCTAAATTGCATTGTTTGCTTCAACTTCAATATCATATAGTAGACCAACACGATCATCAGTGATTTCTTGCATAGGCATATACCTTTAAGGTGGACTAGACTTAAAGGCATACAATCACGGTTGATAGACCTAGATAATGACCAAACGAATTTCAGTCTGAGACTATTTAC
>JAUTBQ010181874.1:0-10927 GCA_032361185.1 Lepetodrilus ovalis | reverse complement strand
ATATAAGGCTGGTACTATAAGGCTGGGGGTATGTCATGGACACCAAATACAGCCTTATATAGAGGGGACACTGTACCCACTTACCGGTATTCATGGATATCAGTTGATGACATGAGTTATTACAATTAAATAGGGCATCTCTCGCATGACTTGAATGTGTGCTAGGTACTAGTACTGGTATATATTACATGTATATTTAATGTCAACAGTTGATGTAATCTATTGTTGCACTGGATACTGTATAATTCATATCTACATAGGAGACTAATAGGCGACTAATAGGAGACAAGTGTGGTATTCAAATGACAAGAAGAAATATCCATTATTTGGTTTTGCCAGAAGCTGAACTCGAGATTTAAACTAATTTTGGACACAAATTAATTTTAAATTCTTGATTTGGTATTTATAATAAGATTCATCATCAATATAGGAAAATGTACTCAGATCAATATACACTGCAGTGACTGCACACAGGCTTATATCAATGTATGAACAGTGTTTAGATCAAATCTATAACTACCAGTATAAAAGTATTTATCATGATACATGTATATTGAACCATTAATCATGTAGGACATGAGATCCTTGCATGACAAGCATTCGACCATGATTGTATATTTTCCATCCTTCAAATTAAACATATTTGATTCATTTTTGCCATGTTTCTTTGTTTCCAGGGACTCCAGTCACAGTGGGAAAGCATGTTACACAATCAGGACACCAGCCAGACTTAAATGCATCCTGCATCTAAGAAGACCGATGACTAAACTATGCCTCTCCAGCCTCTTCTCCATCTATGCTGCTGAATTCTTTAGTAGTAACTCCTTGTTAGAATGTCAGAGACTAAGAACTCGTCGTCACACACTAAGAACTCGTCGTCACACACGTCACACACTAAGAACTCGTCGTCACACACTAAGAACTCGTCACACTCTCGCTCGCGACATCAGTCCACGGAGAGTAACTGCAGCAGTGACAATGACAGCACATCCTCCGATACCTCGCTGTTAAGTCTCCCCCCAGCGCCTGATGGAGGCTGGGGGTGGGCCGTGGTGCTTGCGGCGTTCTTTTTATCCATGATCTGTGATGGATGTGCATTCTCGTTTGGAATTCTCTACGCTGAACTACTGGATGCATTTGGCGAGAGCAAGAGTAAGACATCGTTGGTGGGATCTCTGTTTGTTGGAGTTCCCTTGATATGCGGGCCACTGGCCAGTGCTCTAGTCAACAGGTTTGGATGCCGCAAGATGACAATATTTGGAGGATTTGTATCATCAGCAGGGTTAATCCTCAGTTATTTTGGAAACTCTATAGAAATGCTGTGCTTCACATTTGGCATAATATCTGGAATTGGGATGTCTTTCTGTTACGTTACTACTGTTGTCATTGTTGCTTTTTACTTTGAACAGAAACGTGCACTTGCTACAGGACTAGCAGTCTGTGGATCTGGCATAGGAACGTTTGTGTTTGCTCCGTTAATGAAGTATTTGATCAATGAGTATGGGTGGAGAGGAGCACTTCTTATTCTGGGAGGATTGGTTCTCAATATAATTGTTTGTGGAGCTGTGTTTCGACCGCTAAAGTTTACACGAGCAGAGAGAAGGAGAAGAGCCCTTCATCAGTTTGACAAGTTGCCACGGAGCCTTTCACGACAGAGTCTGCCATCACGAGGTCGAAGCCGGTACAGCAGTGAGGTCACGACTCACTCGGGAAGTTCTGAGGAGGATCACAAGGATAACCAGCAGGAACTGGAGAAGATCAGTCGGTCTCAGGTCCAGCTGCCCACGTACGTCAACTCGGACGAGGTCATCGAGATACCTCCTGCAGTCCTGGCTATGTACCGTAAAAATGGTTCCAGCTACCAGCAGACAGTGCAGAGGTTCTTCCACGACCTGACCTTTGCCCCAGCAGATGATCAGGCCAAGACAACAGAGATGCTGACTCTAACCAGCGATGACCAGATCGTGTTCCTCGACGAGGAGACACAGCTGAAGGCCAGCAATGATGATGCACAGACCAGCAACCATCACTCACCACATGCCAATGGCGTCTGGCAGCGCAAGCTTCCTGGGATAACTCGCCCCAAGCAGATGGTGGAGTATCTGCCTCTGTTCAGGAAAGACATCTTTTATCGTGGCAACATTCTCAAGTTGGCTGGCTCTCATTATCGAACCAGCAGCTGCCCAGAATTGTACACCAGCTCGTTTGATTATTATGATGATGATGAAGAAGACGATATATTTGACAGCTGCCCCATTTTTCGAATAATGAGACTGTCAAAGCAGGCAAAGCGACTGATGAGAACAATGTTTGATGTGAAGATCCTTGGACATCCTCTCTTCCTTCTGTTTGCTATCTCCAACTTCATCCTCTACTTCTGGTATGACGTCCCGTACGTGTTCATGGTGGACTTCGCAATCGAGCTCGGCTTCACGGAAGGGAAGGCCTCCTTTATCATCTCTATTATTGGCATCATCAACACTGTTGGTCAGGTGTTGTACGGCTACATTGGCGACCTGGATGTCAACTTGACACTGCTGTACTCTGTGTCGTGCATGCTGTCCGGTGTGTGTGTTCTGCTGGTGCCACTGCTACCAGTCTACTGGTACATGTGTACTCTGGCGGGCTGCTTCGGTTTCTTCATCAGCTCCAACTATTCTCTGACCACGGTTATGCTGGTCGACTTCCTAGGTCTGGACAAACTGACCAATGCCTGTGGACTGCTCATGTTAAGTCAAGGGATAGCTAATCTGATTGGACCGCCTGTGGCAGGTAGGCTGTGATCACTTCCCATAATGAAGTCAGTCAGATACACTTGTATTGACAAGGCTGTATTAATTGGCAACTCACTAAATCATTGTACATGACTGAATGATAATTTACTTAACAAGCTGTATTTTCCTTAAATTCTATCAAAGGCTCTACATGGCTGGTAACTTTAACATGTTTTCTGTGTTTGTTCTGCTCTCAGGTTGGATGTCCGACAATACCGGCAACTACAACGCTACGTTCTATGGAGCAGGTATCTTCATCGTCGTGGCGGGGGCGTTGGTGCTGGTCATGATGTGTATGAAGAAGGTCAAGCGGCAGTCCAGCAGCGACGCACATGTCATCAAGGTCAACACCACGCGCCACGTCCAGATCCGGGATCCAGAGATCGAGCCTGAAGTGGTGGAGAGGGAATCTGTTCTATGAACATCTTTAATAGATGGACTGGGTCCAGGAACATCTTCACTGATATCATTTGTTCTATGAATGTAATCTGGTCAATGAATGTGTTTGTAGATGGAATCTGTTCTATGAACGTGTTTGTAGATGGAATCTGTTCTATGAACGTGTTTGTAGATGGAATCTGTTCCATGAACATATTTGTAGATCTGTTCTATGAACATGATCATAGATAGCTGCTAGAAGTCTGTGATCAGCAAATTGGTGTGTCCAAGGCAAGGACATGAGAGCACTGGAATGATATTCCAGATTGTGCACACATTTAGCGTGATATTTTTTACGTTGTATTTCCATGATTTGAGGAATACCATGTCATTGTTTGTTTCCAAATGGAGAAAACAAAGTGCATACCGGTATATCTATTTTATTTAACTAATTAGGACAAACTATAGCTTTGGTTAATTTCTGCTGTCATCTAATTTAGTACTGTCAAAGTATTTCTTCAAATGACTCTAGACATGTCCACATCTATAAGGAAATAGTGTAGTTTAAATAATGGAAGCAATGACTGATCATTTACGAGGGTTTTGCCATCTGACAGTCGTCACAAATGGGTGAAAGATTCCTGCATGCAACGTTAAACTATATATTCACGCCATCTAACAGCTTCCTGTTGCATCACTCACTGGGACACACACTCCAGTAGAATATCTAGTACATCTTAACAATTGACATATTTTTAGAATACCGGAATCAAATCAAGATACCATTATACTTGTGTTTGTTTATTTATTGTACAAGTAATACAAGTTGAGGGATTTTGAGGGATTTATAACTTATTATTTACATTATATATTGGTTGAATTCTACTATTCTATATGAGCGACATCTTGGTTTGATGGTAGCAGAAACTAACCAAGTATGAACTTTGCTTTTGTTGGATTTATCATATTGCCATATATTTAATGTACATGGACATGATGAATGCATGCATATCCTGTACTTCAATGCTTGTATTCTGTACTAGTACTTTAATGCCTCTATACTGTACTTTAATGCCTTTATCCTATACTTCAATCCTTCTATCCTATACTTTAATGCCACTATCCTATACTTCAATCCTTCTATCCTATACTTCAATGCTTCTATCCTGCACTTAAATGCCTCTATCCTGTATTCTATCCTGTACTTCAATGCCTCTATCATATACTTCAATGTTTGTATCCTGTAGTTCACTGCATGTATCCTATACTTTAATGCCTCTATCCTATACTTTAATGCCACTATCCTATACTTCAATCCTTCTATCCTATACTTCAATGCCTCTATCATATACTTCAATGTTTGTATCCTGTACTTAACTGCTTGTATCCTATACTTTAATGCCTCTATCCTGTACTTCAATCCTTCTATCCTATACTTCAATGCCTCTATCCTATACTTCAATTCTTGTATCCTGTACTCATGTGTACATCCTGTGCTGGGTGTCAAATCACGCTGTTGTATATTCACACTACCGGGTATGTCAACGTAGACAACGCACTATCATAGTCAGCTGTCAGGTTATTCATAATAATTATATAATAACATAGATTGTTATTAGTTCTGCATACTTCTAGTATTGCTGCAAGCCTGCAAACAATGGTTTCCAGCATTTGTGAAAAAGATTATCAATTAATTGACAAAAATAGTTCTCAGCATAGATGATTTTTATGTCAGTGTTAATGTTGAATATAGCAATCAATATGAGTGGCATTTAGTTCTCCACTGTATTGACTCAACAAAACCAGGGAAATGTCGTCTTTTGCTATAGTTGTTTCTAGTTATTTTGTTTTATTTTTGTACATGTACTTTTATTTACAATGGTTTGACATTCTAAGTACAGTATAATAATTCACAGAAAAATTGCAAATACTATTAAAAGATATTACAGTTCTTTCAGCCCATCTAATTAATATGTATGTTTTATAGTAACATTCATTGAGATCACGGTTGAATTTTAGAGTAAATTATGAAATTTTGAAGAATTTGTTTATGAAGCCATACCCTGCTATTATGCCAAAATACATACAAGTATGTATAAGCTATCATTTCAAATTTAGTTTTTGTTATTAGCTAGGTTACTGTGTTCTAATGTCTGCTGTATTGCTCAATCGTTCCATGTATCCTGAACTGTCATGATTACTGGACTGTTAAATGGCCGAAAATGGTTAAAATATACATGTTAGCGTTATTATCTTTATGTTTCCTGTTCTCTGTTTCAAACATGTATTCATTGGTTTCAAGTGCTCTGTTGACATACGAGTACTATTTTTACTCACATTATATGCTTTAGGTTTTTACATGATGACCATGTATGAGATATGTTGCTGTACTCTAGTCCACTATGTTGCACATCCTGCTTCTCGCCTTACCAACATTTGCCTTTGTCCACCTGGAGCAGATATTTCCATTCACAGATTGTGATAGCATGTGATAGTATGAGGATTGTTGTCAACTCCACACTCCTAGTGGTACATTCATCATCCTGATGTTCTTCTAAACCTAGTGATGTTAGTCCACTGATCATAATGTTCTGCTAATCCTAGTGATGTTTCACTAATTCTATTGTTGTTCCACTGATCATAATGTTCAGCTAAACCTAGTATTGTTTCACTAATGCTACAGATATTTCACTAATTCTACTGATGGTCCACTGACCCTACTGATGTTCTACTAAACCAAATGAATTTACACTCATCCAACTTATTCTTCACTGGATGTGCTGATGTTCCGGTGAACCTACTGGTTTTCAGCCGATCTCACTGACTATCTGCTAATCCAGTTGATGTTCCACAAATCCAAATGAAATGTTCTATCAATACTACCATGACTACTGATGTTCTCATCCTACTGTTTCTGATTGGCAGAGCTTACAATCTGACACTCTGGCCTAGCTGTCACATATGCTCTGATTGTGGATCAGGGCATCATTTCTCAAAGCTCTACTATTGCACGATCTTCATGTATTAGAGATCACTACGAGAGTGCTTATTGTCTCGTAGTAGATAGAAGAGCTTTGAGAAACCATACCCTGATTTAGGCTGTGTGCATTTACATATAGATCTAAGTAGATAGGGACTTGTTTGACCACTGGTGCCACAGACTGACCAATCACCACCATGTATGTGTCAGCTATGTAACATACAACTGATGTCCATCTCTGAAGGAAGAATTATTATGAATTCCTGACTACACATGACTGCCAGGTTTACTATGATCACCATGCCTGTCTGTCTGTCTGTCTGCCTTCCTTTCTTCCTGTCTGTCTGTCTGTCTGTCTGCCTTCCTTCCTTCCTGTCTGTTTGCCTGTCTGCCGGTTATTATACATTCCTAGTTGATCAGTAAGTGCTGTCTTTGTTGTATATCTGGTATTACCTGTTGCTACTGAATTGCCAACTAATGTCTCTGATGCAGTACCGGTTGCTTAGAACTGTCAACAAATGCGTCTCATTTAATATGTTGTTGCTATAATAATGTTGTTTTATCCATGAAAATGGAGAAAAATATTATTTTGCGTTGGTTCATTGGATTACAAAATAGTTCTACCACAGGTATTTTAATTGTTTTACTCCTTTACTTGTAACTATATCAGCTTTTTCAACCACTCCCAAGGGAAATGTATGTTCCACATACTGTCTGTCATTGTATTATGTTGTTGTAAGTATATCGTATCCTGATTTATATTAACAGATTGCAGTGTTGTTTATATTGTATACCCTGGAAATCCAATGAAGATATATGTGTATTCAATAGTATTGACTGTTATGGCGATTTTACTGGAATAAAATCAAATATTAACATTAATGTTTGTTTATGTTCGTAATTTATCACCCAATACTGGCTTCCACTGGAGAAATCGATTGTAGAAGATCAAGCGATATCTATTAGGAGATATCAAGCGATATCTATTAGGAGATATCACTTGACCCACATTAGCGATTTATTTGATTGTTCTACGATATCTATTAGGAGATATCAAGCGATATCTATTAGGAGATATCGCTTGACCCACATTAGCGGTTTATTTGATTTTTCTACCAGTACTGTAGATATTGCTTTCGATTGTTCTAATATTGTGATCTCACCGCTCTCGCTCGGAAAATATCCGCTTTGAAGGAACTTGTGTTGTAAAATCACACTAAGGTAGCTCATGTATTAATCTCTATATGTTTGACATCATAAATAATTTTATCATGCAATGAGTCAAGATTCAGCCTATACTACAGATATTTTTGTTATTAGTCAGTGTTTATCTGTTGTGCGTGGGTGTTTGATTGTCTGTGACGTCACACAAGAAACCCAAACGACATGTGATGTCACAAACGGTTAACACTTAATTTCATGATTGTCGATTAAGATTGACATTGCATGATAAAGAGATTATTACCCTCATGTCTTTAGATACCGTCAGTATCCTGGTTTTGGGATAAGCACTATGTATTATGCTCGCCAAAGGCTCGCATAATACAATGCTTATTCCAAATGCAGGATACTGACGGTATCTAAAGACATAAGGGTAATAATCTCTATATATTGTACCAGTATTGCATGAGTGACGTTACAATTTTGATTAATGCTTCCAATGATGTTTTTTCTTCTGATTTACAGTACTAGTAATCAATTTGTACGATTGACTAAAAGGTTTGCACATCCATGTATATTTCTCAAAGTCAACATTTTGTATGTAGACGCTACAATACTCTAAAAAGGAACTTTGTGTGTATAATTGTTACAATATAAATTATAAAATTATGAGATAAACTGTACATAACGGTACTACAAAATCGACATGTTAAATATTATTCCATTCATGTGATAAAACAGCATTTTATATATTCCATATTGTGTTATATGTGTAATTTACTATGTATTTGGTGCTCTTCATAACTATATATATAAATATGTTTAAGTGTGTATTACTTTTAACAATTATGATAAAATGACTGAACTAATTGATTTGGCATGTTGTTGTTTTTGTCTTTAAATGCGTATTTATCAGGAACAGACACGTAACCTCAAGTACTGACATAATTACGGTATCATCGACCAATCGTATCGGCCAGACAGAGCCCAGAATCCAGCACACGTTAGGATTGTTCGTTTTGCTACTGTCTGACCTTACCCGTCAGCCCATTGACCTGAGAAACGTGCTTGATTTACCCAATATTTGGAACATAAGCTATATCATAGCCGGTTGCTTGCCAGTATCTCCAAAGCTGGCGCGTATCTGCGGTCGAGAACATAGAATAATGGGGAAGAAATTGGGCAAGCGTTTTCTTTTGGTCCCCAGGATCAAGCGGGCTGCCGGGTGAGGCCAGCCGATAGTACAATGAACTATTTCATGTAGAAGAAAGAACACAAAAACATTTTTGCAGTCATACAAACCTATTTTATTGTAAATGCAGCAGCACTATGTCCATGCTGAGATTTGAACCTGAGTTGTCTGGAGTGTGAGTCCAACACTCTACTAACTTGGCCAAAGGGGTAACCCTCCTCCGGCCGAAACCAGTAGGAGCATGTTGTACGCATATCACACATGACTACATAAATAAGAACAGGTAACAAAGTCAAAAAGACAAACATTTTGGTACAATAGTAATTCTTATTTGTTATAGTTCTTGTGATGAGAACAACAAATTCTGACAATGCTATCACTAACATATTGCGGTAATGTCACAGTTTTGCTAGTACACATGTACCATGATCGTGTACTCAGTAAGCAACACTACAGTGTGAGATAGCCCCAGCACACTATGGCATGCAATCATGGATGTACATGTAAATCTATTCAGTGAAGAGTATGTTCAAAGTCTTGTTCCGACGGAGAAAACTGACTGGGTATGGTGTGTATTTATAGCTAAGATTTAGTCCAAAGTTATCTATAACATACCTTTAGGCGGATCAACAACTTGTGATTGTATGCATTTAATAACATTCATCATAGATCAATAAAACATCACTGGTAAATGAATATGAACACATCCAAATCATATGGCAAAACGATTATTATTAAGAATATTAAGTAATAATAACATTAACAACAAACACTACTCAAGAAAGGTCTGTTCTTATGACACTCTAACTAAATAAAAGGCAGCATAGATTAATATCCCAGAAAACACCATAAAGAAAAAGCATACATTTAACGAAGGAACAATGCATTGAACTATGATGTCTATTTCTCATAAAATCTAGCACGTGAATAGCATATACTGTATATCAGTTATTGTCCAAACGAGCACCTTGTAAAGGCAATGGTTGAAAAGATTTGCGGGTTTCTTTTGATTTTTAGCTTTAAGAATATATATTGGTTTTGTATCTCAATGTCAACATCGTCATGGTGATGTAAACATTGTAGGCTTAAGACTTGACACAGGTGTATGCCGGACATTATCAGACATCGACGTCCTGCTTCGGCCGCCAGATTCCCACAGACACGTCACAGCCTCCACTTGCTAGGACGCCATTCTGGTACGAGATCTGCAGTAGGAAACATTCCTTACTTGAAACAACACCAATTGCTGTACAGAAAGTTGCAGTAGTGCTATAATATTTTAATTGTGCACATTGTTGCCAGGTTATACTGGAGTTGGTAGACTCCATTTCAACCCCACCCTGGACACTTGAGCTGCGTTCAGGCTGTGCTACATTTATCTACCTTCCTATAGGCTACTTGTCTAAAAGTTGAAATATTTCATAGGAAAGTATGAGGAAATCGGTTTGCACATGCATGCAGTCCATTCCCTTCATGCTTTGGGTTTTCCTACTATTTCCTATGAAACACTACAGGCTCAAAAACTGAAGTAAAAAGTAGTACTACATGTGTTGGCTGAACGACTACTGTAGCGCTATGTAGCACTTCGTAGAGAAATGTAGTGCAGCCTGAACACAGCTCTGGCATCAATGTTGTGGGTTACATTAGTGATGATATCGTCTGTACGGCCCTCATTGGTTTGTCAGTACCAGGCACTTGCATGTTTACTACAGCACTCTTTGCTACCAGTGTTTCTTCCCGCGTTAAAAATAGCATGAGTGCACTAATCTTGAAAGTGGCTGTAATGTGACTGTGTAACTTACCCCTGTGACTCCATCTTGGTGACTGTGGAGTGTGGCGATGGTGCTGGGGTCACGACTCGGTTCCACGACTTTCACAGTGTGATCTAGAGAGCTGGTATAGATAGCGCCCAGCGTGTGCACAACCCCAGTTAGCTCCCCTGTGTGGCCGATGTCGTAACTCTAGAAACACCGATCAAATGTCGTGATGAAATCACAAAGTAAACAATCTAAAGATGCAGAAAAAAAGAAAAAGAGAGAGAGAAAGATAATTCCTAATCTGCACTTTGATTAGTGAAGATGCCAATATGTTATGCTGCAATGTTATGTGGTGCACACGAACCAAAACTAAATATGGTTGACATAAATATAAATGTTGTCCCACCTCCACGACATCAAAGGCCCCGTTGGTGGTATCCATCAGCCAGAGTAGCCCCTTCTTGTCCCCAAACCACAGCTGATTGTTGCCGTAACTTATGTCCAGAGGGTACGTGCTCAACTGAAAATATACCGAAGGAAGTAACTTTACTTTACTACAATCTAGCAACTTAATGAAATCCGAATATTCATTCATTTCATTTCAAGATCATGCTCTCCTGACAGCGATAGCACATCAGTCTGTACTATACGCTGTCACACTACGAGGGGTTTCCCGTGTCAACAT
>JAUTBQ010181863.1:0-10928 GCA_032361185.1 Lepetodrilus ovalis | reverse complement strand
TACTATTTTTTAAATCATTTTATACACATGGAAAATACAATTCTCTATGCATCAACCATAAAATATATACCAATTTTAATGGGCAATATTACAATGTTTGTCCCTGATAGTACTCTTTCCTTTGGATTAGTTGCTCACTATAAATTTGAGGGTAATACATATGATAGCTCCTCAAATAACAATAATGGTATTGCACATGGTGGTGTCAAATATAGTACCGGCATAATAGGTAAATCTGCTAGCTTTGATGGAATAAATGACTATATTACAATTTACCCCAAATCCAATGTTTCACATATGCAAGACTTCACAATTACTGTATGGACATATTTAAATGCAAAAAATAGTAATGATGTTAAAGGAATGAGACACTACAT
This sequence comes from Lepetodrilus ovalis, assembly GCA_032361185.1. Taxonomy (NCBI): domain Eukaryota; kingdom Metazoa; phylum Mollusca; class Gastropoda; order Lepetellida; family Lepetodrilidae; genus Lepetodrilus; species Lepetodrilus ovalis. Next base: position 10,551 of record JAUTBQ010181863.1, on the reverse strand, counting down.
CTTTGATGGTCATGCACACTCATCAACTACATCCAATAGCAATATATTCAAAGATGGTTTTTCTTTAATATACGATATAACATCATATAAATCAGAAATACATAATGCTATTAGCAAAGGATATGGTGGATACAATATATCTACCGAATTAGATACTTCATATAGTTTTAATAATAAATGGGTACATATGTCTTTTGTCAGAGAAAATGGTCTAGACTATACATACATGAATGGAAAACCTATTCATCCAACATACTATAGACATAGTATCACTGATGAAATTTTAAATATGCAACATCAATGGTTTATTGGAACCTTTTCAGGTTATAATCAAAACTATAATCATAGTGAGTATAACTATTCATACAAAGGTAGATTGGATGACCTTAGAATATATAATAGGGCATTAAGTTCATCAGAAATTAAAAAGCTTTATCAGATAAGAAAAAATTAAATAAAAAAATTAAATTTTTATCCCCATCATTTCTTACTTTTAGAAGATGAAAGTGATCGAACCCTAGAAGAGATAGGAAAAGAACTCTCTGTAACACGTGAGAGAGTAAGACAGATAGAGTCTTCTGCTATTAAGAAACTCAAACACCCTAAAGTGGGTAGAAAACTTAAAAATTATATAGAAGAGTAATCTTCTATACCTTAAAAGAAGAGAAGTATTATCTTCTCTTTACTATAAATTATTTATTATACTATTAGTTCTGACTTATGTTAAAATACAATCCCCGCTTGAACAATAATTCTATAATCTTTATCATCTTTTGTAGACACATCAGGATTTCCAATTATATATGCTGCTTGAACTCTTGAGAAAAACTTTTTATAATTCGTATAAAGGCCTAATCCAATATCTTGGACAGATATTTTATCATCAGTACTTGTTCCTGAATCAGAAGCCCATATTGTTCCATAATCATAAAAAATACCAACCTTATTTTTAATTGAACTAAATTCTGGTAATTTATATTTTCCTTCTATATTTAGAAAAACCCCATTTGAATCATAGGTAGTACTTTCTTCATATAATTTAGCACCATTAGTACCACCTATTGTAAAAGATTCACTATCATCTAAGTTTTTATTATTTAGTGCATATTGTCCTCTAACTTTAGACTCCATACTAATATTGTCAGATATAGCAAGTGTATTTTTATAATCAAGGTTTATCTTTGTATAATTTCCCTGTGTATTCAGTGTTTTTTTATCAAATTTTTCATCAGCTTCATTATCAAAGCTTAATTTTCCCGTAGTAACTCCTAAAGAAAGTTTATGATTAACATCTAAATCAAACAATGGATATGCTTTTGTTTCAAAATCAATATTAGCTGTTGCAGAATATGCTCTTTTTCCATTTTTTGATATAAAGGAACCAGAATCTCGTTCTTCATCTATTTGACTATTTGTAAATGCCAAAGAAAATTTTAATTTCTCTTTTTCTGAATTAATCATAGGATAAATTATTTTTCCTTTTATTCCAGAATTTGTTCCTATACCTTTAACGCCTGGTTGAATTTCATCTAAACTATAATTAGTTTGAATATATGATGCTTCAACTATAATATTATTCCAATTTAATGGGTATGCATAAGCTAATTTTCCATTTTTTAAATTTTCACTAGAAATGAGACCAAATAAAGATAGCTTATCTCCATCTTTTAACATAGAATTAAAATCAATACCAGACATCAAACGGTTCTCGCCAATATTATTGTCTCCACCATTGTCTACTAAAATCCATCCCTTATACGCTTTTTCTATTTGTTTTTTATTTAACAAATTAAATGGTTGTAGATTTGTATTCTCTTGAATATCACTTGGGATATATGGGGCCACAACTCCTCCACAAAATCCATTACTACAAGAACCCGCACTTACAAAACTAGAAGCTAAAATACCAACAACTGTTGCTTTTAATATTTTATTATGCTTTTCTTTATTTTTTTTAAATAATTTTTTTAAATTTATTATTTCCATATACTATATACCTTATTATTAATATTATTGATATAAAAGTATAACACAAAATTGTCAACTTTCTATACTTTTATAATGTATAAATAGTATAAACATGGAACTCATAGGGTAATTTTTTTAATAATTCAAAGTAAATATTTAACCAACATCACTAAGAAAAAAAGCCTATAATATACAAAAATAAAACTAAAGAGTATCCATGCCAAATACCCCGAAATTTTTCACACTTATTATAGGTACAGAGATCCTCAATCAACGAAGAACAGATTCACACTTTGACTTCGTGAGTAAAATACTTGCCGACAAAGGGCATAAACTTACAGGCTCTTTTGTCATAGAAGATGACCCTGCACTTATTATACAGACTATCAAATTTATAGCCTCTCAGCCTAACCCCGTACTCTTTAGCTTTGGTGGCATAGGTTCTACACCTGATGACCATACACGTAAATGTGCGGCTATTGCTTTGCGTGGTGGTGATTTCATAGTACATGAAGAAGCAAAAAAAATTATAGAAGAAAAGTTAGGAGACAATGCCTATCCTCACCCGATCAAGATGGCAGAGTTACCAAAGGGAGCTGATTTATTAGACAATCCTGTCAATAAAATGCCTGCATTTTCACTCGATGAACGTTACTACTTTATGCCAGGGTTTCCTGAGATGAGCCATCCTATGGTAAAAAAGATACTTAATAAACTCATACCTGAGAAAAAAGAGACCTTTAGACACACATTAACAGCTGAATGTAAAGAAAATATTTTTATAGAACTCATGGAACAAACCCCTAGCAATGTAGAAGTCTCATCATTGCCTAAACTACTAGACATTGGGTGGTCCGTAAGCCTCTCAGTAGCCTCTGATGATGCACAAGCAACAAAAGAAACCTTTGGGCAGTACATTGCCTTACTGGAAAAGTATAACATACCCTATACTCTCACAGATGTTGCCTAACCTATGAACTACTTAGAAACACTCAAACACCCTATCATTAGACGCCTTTCACTTATACAGTTTATCTCATACTTTGGGTCATGGTTTTCTCAGGTGGCACTCTTTTCTATGTTGGTCTCCTTTGGTGCAGATGAGCTTACCATTGCATTTACGGCTGCGATGGCTATGCTACCTGCTGTAGTACTCGCGCCTATCATAGGACTCATCATAGATAAAGTAGAGTTTAAAAAACTCATGTCCATCCTACTTATACTAGAGATGTCTATGGTCATCGGGTTTATATTTATCAACTCTCTTGAACAGGTCTGGATACTGATGATACTCATCTTTATACGCTCCTCAGCTGCCTCTATGCTCTTCTCAGCAGAGATGGCTCTCTTTCCTAAGCTAGTCTCCGATGAGATGCTCAAAAATACCAACGAAATACACTCTGTGATTTGGTCTATTTGTTATGCCCTAGGTATGGCTGTAGGTGGTGTAGTGACATACTATGTAGGATTTGATATGGCATTTACTATAGACGCGCTACTCTATATTGTAGCCATACTCCTACTTATAGGACTACAACTGAGCCTAGAAAAAGTCCACCACACAGAGTCAAACTTTGAGATGTTTAAAAGTGGGTTTAGCTACTTACTTTCACAAAAGAAGATACTCCACCTCATCTTTTTACACGCTGCCATAGGGCTTACAAGCTTTGATGCCCTCATCACCCTTCTAGCAGACTTTGAGTATAAAACACTCATTGCAATACCCCTAGCCATAGGATGGATGAATGCTACCAGAGCTTTAGGACTTATGATAGGACCATTTTTTATCTCTAGTGTTATTTCTAAACACAACCTACACTACTTCTTTGCACTCCAAGGGTTTGCTATCATACTATGGTCACAACTGGAGTATAATTTCTACTATGCCCTAGCAGGGCTATTTGTAACTGGTTTTTTTATTACTACACTATGGTCATATACCTATCTACTTATCCAAGAAGAGACAGAGCCACAATTTATGGGAAGAGTCATCTCCTATAACGATATGTTTTTTATGCTCTCTAATGTAGCTACAGCTCTATTCATAGGATACGCAGCAAAATGGGGAATGAGTTTAGAGGGGATTACGGTTACTTTGGGTGCAGGGTTTATAGCAGTCTCTGGGTATTACCTTTGGTTTAAGAAGTACTACCTTTAAGCCGTCTTAGTCCCCACCATTTTATAAGTAACATGCTCACAAAACCAAATACAGAGAGTACAAAGGCTACTATCTGATACATAAACTTTGTACTCCACTTTACTACAGACTTCCCCGCTCTTAACGCACCTTTTCCTAATACTTTCATGACTGCTTTAGTATGCTTGCCATATTTACTACTTATCTTACCTATGGCTTTGAGATCTTTAGGGGTATCTATATATTTCATAAGGCTAATGGTATCGGTCAGTGACGTATGCGATTTTATAACATCAACATCTTTAAAGAGTCCTTTTACAGGTGCTAAGTCTATGCTTTTTTCTATGGTCTTTACTGTGCTTTTTAGCTTAAAAATATTAGAGAACTCTAACTGTTTAAGTACCTTAGTATCTACAGTTTTACTAAGTCTCTTAGAGAGTACTTTGGCAAAAGGTTTACTTATCTTGCCTGTCTTCTTAGCTACTTTTAGTACTGATGCTCCTACTTTTAATGGGGTAGATGCACCAGCAGAGAGTAACTGACTTGCACTCAGTCCTACACCTATTAAAGAGATATTGAGTATAAAGGTATCATAGGGTTTATCATCTATATAAAGTGAACCTTCTTTTTTTAGGTCACGCAAGTCTCCATAGAGTGTCATATCTGAGGCGATACTACCAGACATTCCTGCCACACTGTCACTATTTCCTTTGGCAAAGCCTAAACCAAAAGCTTTTATATTTCGTAGTGTGGTCTCTAATGTACCACTATGTTTACGTATTTCCTCTTTTGTCTCAGATGAGAGGTTTATATATAAAAATGCTGCCAGTTCTTCATACATCTTCACATCATCAAAGTTCTCAAGCTTACTTGCTTGTATGATGTGTCTGTCTAAGTAGCCATTTGTAATATTTACTTCTAGGAGTTGTGTGAAATTTTGTTCTGTACTTTGATACTCTATGCTCTCATACGTCCAATACCCAAGCCCCAAAGAGAGTAATAAAAATAACCATAATAACCCAGATTTTATCATCTAACTTCTTTTCAATAATTTTGTACCCATTATAATGTATACTTTCAAAAAAATAGGTAAACACGTGCCATCAAACCCAAGATCTATCTGCTATGACTGCTACCGTCCTACTAACTCTTGTATGTGCAACTACATCACTCCCATAGAGACCAAAACACGCTTTATCATACTCATGCACCCTAAAGAGTTTAGAAAAACCAAAAATGGCACAGGACACTTCACCAACCTCTCTTTAACAAACTGTGAAATACACGTAGGTATAGACTTTTCAAAAAATAAAGTTATTCAAGAAATATTGCGTGATAGTAACAATATCTGCTATGTACTCTACCCCTCCAAACAAAGCATCAATCTAAATGAAAAAAGTATCAAGAAAGAAGATAAAAACATTGTACTATTTCTCATCGATGCTACATGGCCATGCTCTCGTGCCATGCTAACAGCCAGCCCAAACCTCAATGCTTTTCCAAAAGTAAGTTTCACACATAATAAAAGTTCTGGGTTCATATTTAAAGAGCAGCCTAAAGATTACTGCTTGAGTACTATAGAAAGTACCCTATGTGTGTTAGAGTTACTTAATCAACATAATATTGAACATATCCCTAAACCTCAACTCAAAAGCTTTTTAAAACCTTTTGAGAAGATGGTAGCATATCAACTCTCTTGTAATTTATAGATTTTTTTCTATCAATGTTATCACTTTTTTTATCTCAGCAGCAGAGAGTTTACCAAACTTTTTATAAATCAATTTTCCCTTTTTATCAAAGATAAGGATATCATTATTATCATCCGCCAAATGCCATTTTTTAACCAGTACTTTTTTCTTATCTTTTACATAAAGTGTATCGGGGAACTCTTTTTGTTTTTTCTTTAGCATAGGTTCTAAAATAGCATTTGGTAGCCATGTAGCTGCTAAATTTATCACTGCGATTGAATCAGCTTTACTTCTATCATAGTGCTTATTTTTAAGTGTATGTGCCAAGGCTTGGTTTAACTCTTTTTTATCAGGATCAACATAAAAGAGTATATATATTTTACCTTTGAGCATTGATGATGACCATGCAGTACCATCTATTTTACCACCATTTTTACCACTAATGCTCACAGAGCTTGGTACTTTACCAAGCTCAATCGCCATAACGCTTCCTACTATTAGACACATACTTAAAATTATTTTTATCATCATGCTTCTCCGTATAAAATAAATATTCTCATAATACCTTAATTTTATAAAATAAATAACCCTTTATCACTTATATATTTAGCTACAGAGTTTAACAATACATAAAGAGGATATAAGCTAATTCAAAGCAATACTTATATGCTATTCGTCTCAAGCCAACCCAACACTCAAAACATAATAATTTCTTTCAGCACCTCAGACAAATAGAATGAGAAAAAAGAAAAACCAATCTGCTGTCTAGCTCTAACTCAGAAAATATTAGAGCTATTGTCCTTTTATACCCTATTGTATCTATAGTTTGGGACAATAAGATATGTATTACTCAAATCCAGCTAAGTAACGGGGCAATTCTTAATCTTTCAAACACCGTACTGACTGACCGTACGCACGACTATCATATTCTATTGAATATGCATTATCACTAGTAAAAGCAATAAAACCCGAGTTAGAACCACTAAATGAGATAACCCATAGATATCCAGTTGAACCTACAGATTCTATAATGCCACTACTTTTACCACGATAACCCGCCGAAGGTAACTTCAGGAAATTGGAGAATGCTGTAGCTGAGTTAGTTACATCTCTATCTATAGTTTCTGCCTGAAGTTCTGGACCATTAGGGACTTTGAATCCTAAAGGACAAACAAAACTTGCATCTGTTTTAAGCCAGTTAGCTTGTCGTAGGGATCCACTACTATCTGCAGATGCCCAATCTGAACTAGATGTTATAAAGTCTACCCCAGCATCAAAGATATCTGTAGCTTTTAATGCCGTCGTGGCACTCCCACTCTCTTCATGTCCATCTGTATTTCTACCCCACTGGTAGTAGTCTCCATAACATTGAGCATCATTAAAACTTGTACATACTCTACTTGCACCTAGATTTCTATCTAACCATATTTTACCTGTATATGGTGATTTTACTCCTCCATAAGTAATACCATTGTGTGTTATGCTATAGGGTTCCACTGTTACTGTGACACTAGTTGAACTCTCTTGCCCTACACTATCAGTTGCAAAATAAGTCATTGTATAGGTCCCAGGGACATCCGTGTGTATAGATCCTGTAGTAAAGACATAAAGTACACCATCTACATCATCAACCGCATCGGCTCCTATAGGAGCAGTACCAAACTGCATTATGGTCACATTTTCTGGACTACGTAGTGTAACAACTGGGGGTTCGTCTATAGTGACTACAGGTCTTACACAGCGTACAGAAAAACCATGGGTACGTATACCATAATTACTCGTATCCGCAGTGGCTTGGTCAGCAAAACCTAGTGTACCAGAACTAAAGTATAAATAAGACGTTCGTGTTCCTGAAAAAGATGATGACCAAATAAAACCATCTGCACCTTGAGCAAAGAAAGGACGAGCACCTGCTGATGGTAACTTTAAAAAGCTATTAAACGCATCAGAACTACTTTCAATCTCTGCTGAGCCTATATTCAACAACTCTGATTGTAGTTCTAGAATAGTAGGTACTCTAAAACCTACTGGACATACTAAACTTCCATCTCTTTTTGACCAATAGTATGCCCTTAATGTATCTCCTAAAAATTCACTTGTCCAATCATAACTATAAGTACTATTTGACTCTATAAAATCACCATGCCCCACAATAATACTAGGAGCTATTATTCTGCTTATAGCACTCTCACTCTTTTCATGCCCATCTGCATCTCTACCCCATTGGTAGTAATCTCCATAACATGAAGTATCATCAAAGCTTGTACAGGCTTGACTAGCTCCAAGGTTTCTGTCTATCCACTTGTATCCTGTGTAGGGTGAAGTCACTACTTTATATACCAAACCACCAAATATTAAGTCATCTGGGTCAAGTGGGTCAGTACCTGCTGCTACTTCATCTGCATCTGAGGCACCATCACCGTCATCATCGGTATCTGCATTATTACCTATACCATCTCCATCGGTATCGACCCATTCAGAACCATTTAAAGGAAAGGTATCAGAAGCATTGGCGACACCATCTCCATCTATGTCTGTATCTACGGTATCGAGTATTTCATCACAGTCCATATCTGGACCAGTGATGCTTTCATCGTAAATAGGTATAACCACCACCAACGTATCTAACACAGGCATAGGAAACCACTTAGGACAAGAATTAGCACTTGCCAACCCACTTACCACCACCAACGGTAAAACCACAGAAAAAAACTTTTTAAAAAACATTACAATCCCTTTTTAAACATTTTATTTCCTATTGTATCTATAGTTTGTGGCAAAAGTATGTCATGTCAAAGTGTGATAATAAATTTAGTTCCTTGCGATAATCTTTCTACTTCTATGGTTCCTTTCATATGTTTCTCTACAATCATTTTTGTCATATACAAGCCCAATCCCATAGAATCTTCTTTGGTTGTAAAATAAGGATCAAATACTTTTTTGATAGAAAACATATCTATCCCTGTCCCATTATCTTCAACAGAGATAATAATATTTTTACTTTTTTGTAAAAGTCTAATATTTATTTCACCACTTTTTTCTAGAGAATCTATTGCATTCTTTATAAGGTTTATCATTACTTGTAAAAACTCATTGGCATAAAGTTCATACTCTATTTCTCGAAGTTCCTTAATGATGGTAATATCTTTTTTACGTATAGACCCCTCTAAGAAATCTATAGACTTTTCTATAAGTTCTCTTAAATTTACTTTTTCACTTCCCTCTTTAGGCTGATAAAAAGTTCTAAAATCATCAATAGTCTCTGACATAAACTCAACACTCTCTTCTATCTCCTGACATTTTGCATCTATCTCTAAATGGTTCAACTTCTTCTCAGGCAATCCAAATCTCAACACTGCCAGAATGGAAGCTATTTTATTGATAGGTTGTCTCCACTGATGAGCTATCATAGAAAAGAGTTCACCTATAAGTGCTTGTCTTGACTGAAAAACCAATTTTTCATTAGCAGAGGTTAATTTTTTTTCATACTTTTTCAACATACGGTTAATAATCGTAGACAAATAAAGAGAGAGAAGCAAGGAGACTATCCATGAGAACAACAGAAGGTACAAGTTTGTCTTTATGCTCTCTTTTGCTTTTGCTTCACTACTTACATTTTTTGCTTCTATATTTGACTGTATCTCTTTAAGGTCTTTTATCGCAGTAACATACCAGTCATACTCTTCAACATACTGTGTATAGGATATATGCTTTTCATCTTGCATAAACCCTTTTTTCTGCTCTTTGCTAACATTACCTATAGATGCTTCAAAAGGGTGGAAAATAAGTTTGTTTTTACTATTAGCTATAAAAAAATATCCATTTTTAAATTTTGCATTTGCTTTGATGTATTCTAAAATATCTTTTTGGACAAACTTTGTCATATATTTTAGGTACTCTCCTGCACCTATGTACCAATCATAACAATCAAGTAATTTTACAAATGAAATTTTATAATGCATCTCTTTTTTATCTTCAGAGACAATGTACCAATAGTAATCTACAAACCCTTCACCTTTTTGTTTCAATACTTTATTAAACTCTTTAAGAATGTACTTTCCTTTTACATCTTGGATATTCATTATATTAGTACCTACCACTTTATTATCTATATGCACCAAAGCATTACCTTTTAAGTCCAATAAAAAAAGATACCCAATATCACCCTCAAATTTTATCTTTCCTAATGCACTTTTTATAATTTCTTTTAACTTATTTTCCTCTATTTTATCATGATTCTCATGATATAAATTATTAGCCATATCTGCAGTTACATTGACTATATTTTTTACATCTTCTTTTATTTTATCACTACTACGTCCTTCGTAATAACGTATAAACTGTGTAAGGTTCTCTACTTTTTCCTGAAGTGTATCTTTCTGTGCATCCATAAGGGTTTTTTCATATTTTTCAAGCTCATACTGTACTTCACTATGTTGTGCATAAAAAAAGAAAATTTGTGAAAGCCCGCCATAGAGAAGAAGTCCAATCAATGGGAAAATAAATATAAGTGTAGTCAGTTTAAAAGAGGTATTTTCTATTTTTTTCATCTATCTCTTTCTATGACATAACCAAAACCATTTCTATTTTGAAGTAAATTTTCTGGAAGTTTTTTTCTAAGATATTTAATAAAGGAACGAACTGCATTTTTTGTGGGTACTTCATCTTCCCATAAAGCATCTATCTCATCATACGTAATGATTCTATTTTGTGCCAAAATAGAGAGTATTTGAAACTCTTTCTGACTTAAAGTATGTT
>JAUTBQ010181852.1:0-10928 GCA_032361185.1 Lepetodrilus ovalis | reverse complement strand
CACAAGTAAGACAAATTGTTTACGTCAATAATGCCTCCCACTAGTACATTGACATATATGACCCCAGAACATGCTGTGCTGTTTGTTTACAGGATAGTGGATACTGGGGTAATAACATTGATCATATGACTGTTGATGTATGATATAGCATACTAGGCACATTGATGTATTGAATCAGACGAAGATTGGATGGAGACTTAATACAAGAACAGTCAACACACTCTCATCTTAGATATACGCATTTGTTTAATATTTACATGATGGGGTGTCTATATAAGACATTAAGGAAAACATTTTTTTTCATTGTATTTTTTATATAACATACTCTCGTCTTAGATATATACACATTTGTTTAATTTTTACATGATGGGATGTCTATAAAAGAAATTAAGGAAAACAGTATTTTTCTTCTTCTTTTTAAAAAAAAGTTTTTATAAAGGACTGTTAACACACTCTCGTCTTAGATATACGCATTTGTTTAATATTTACACGATGGGATGTCTATATAAGAAATTAAGAAAAACAGTATTTTTATGTTTATGTTTATTTTTTAATAAAGGACTGTTAACATACTCCCGTTTTAGATATACGCATTTGTGTCATCTGGTCATATTTACATGATGGTATGTCTATTTAAGAAATTAGTAAAAAAAACATTATTTTTCTGTTTTAATGTGAACATTTAGATCAATGGATGTCAACGTGTTTCAGAGAAAGTGTCGTAATTCACCTACCGAGCGTATCGGGACCTATATTCCGTAGTGCCATCAGACGTAAGGGACAAAGTACTATAACTCCTCCTCATATCTAAGCAGTTGCGTATCACAGACAATATACACAGAGCAGCTGAACAAAATAGTTATCACAGACAGGACACACGAAACTGAACAGAACAGTCGACTGTCATTCTACGCTGCATTGCAGTTTAACATTGAACATTGATGTGATTACACAGTCAATTTATGGTTGACATTACACCAGAAAGTGTACAAGAGTCCACGCTATTACATTACGCTGTGAGCACATATACTCTCGGGGTTGTGTTTTAGATTATTTAGCGACAGGATGCAAGTAAATATATCCGCATATCCACGTTATACCTGACATTTTGTTTTACATGATTTAAACATGTTCCGGTATAGTGTACATCAAATAAAAAAAAAACACTTTTTGACGGTCAAATAATTGTAGTGCAAGGTCAAGCTTAAACACTAGGCTAGAAATTAAACGTGAAGGTATAGGTATGTTATCTCTATGCCAACACGGTAATAATATATAATGCAGATTCAATGAATGCTCGTTTGCATATACTACTTCTCTGTGTGTCGTATGAAACAGGAAACAATGGACCCACGTTTAGAGGATGCTTATATCTAGCAACTAAATACCGGTATATTGAATTAAGAAAAACATATTTAAACATTAAAGGCATACAATCACAGATTTCATTGAACGCGTAGCACAATATTTGAGTAATAAATGCAAATTACATTTATTTGTGATACTTATCATTAATTATATATCCCCGGTCCACATTGGGGAGAATTCGATCTAGCTGTTATATTTTTCAAAGACCAGACACTTTCTTTTATTAATATAAAATATGAAATTTTGATAAATATCGAGATTTGGTGATTAAGTACATCAATAAATAATAAGTTTGGGGTGGAAAAATCAAACGTAAGTAGTTTCAGATAGAAATTTGTTTCCCATTATATACGTCAACCGTCTGTGATAGCATGTTTTTAATATTTCGGAATAGTGGTGCTCTCTGGTATGTTTACGTTTCTTTGCACACGCAGTTATTACAATCCGTATATTCCTATAAACATTAAACTATTCGTCGATATATTTGTTGTATTTAATATCACCAGCATTACTTTTCGTCTAGGAGACCACGATGTGTGCATGGTAGCTAAGAAGAGGAGATTGTTTTCATGTTGCGCCAGCATTCAACATTATGGGTTACTTTTGAATGTGCATAATATACTAGTAGAACATTTTCTTAAGATACAACTTGTCATCATAATTTCAAACCATGGTAACTACATATGTTAGTATACATAACTGGGTATCCTTTCACGAAGGTCTCTTGTCTACTAAGAGACTATATAGCGCTCTCTTTGCCGATACTTAAATTACTTGACTTGGCTTGACTATAGTGGTTAAGAGAGTTTTGTGATAGGATACCCTGAACATTTAGGAATTAACTATGACTACAAATATAATCTACTATATGGACATTGTCAGCAGTATATTCTTGTAGGTCACACGAGCCATGGCCAGTATAAGTCTGATATAGTGTATCAAACCTCTGTGTATGAAGTGCAACACGAAAACGCGTCTTCAGTCTGTAGTGAGAGAAGACACGCTACATGATCTCAATGTAGTGTGACTAATAACACTACACGTATTCTGTAATGTGACACGACACACTCACTGTACTCTGCTGTGTACTAAGAAACACTACATGCACTAGAGGGTGATGGCGGATGCACTTCGTTACATGGATCAATATCACCAATCAGTTTCCCATGGTGGAACATTGACATGTCGTGCTCATCATTAGGATCCCAGCATACCTCTCTCTCAACAGACAGTTGGCCTGTCCGATCTCTTTTATAACATCGAACTTGGACGGAAGTGCAGTCCAGGGTCTGGGTCTAATCCCTGTGGGCTGCCCCCTGGTCCCCTTTGACGACGGACACAAGGACCGTCTCTTGTAAGAACGCCATAACTGTTGTTGGCGGACGTCGGACTTCTCCTTCTCGCAGTGTTTCTTGTAGGCGTGCAAGGCCTTGTCCATGATATAGTCATACTCATTGTCCACATCTGAAAGCAATACAAACACGATATAGACATACGTACCACAAGACAGGGTGGATGGAAGATGTGGTCTATAATGCTGTCATCGTCTATAGCGTGACTCGGCTTCGTTCAGTGAGCCGCCATTTTGTGCAGGGATTCATGGACCACGATCAATATGATAATGGAGAATATCGATCGACATAATTAATTCGTAGAAGACGCTGTTCGTGTTATTCGGCAAACGCGCGCGCTTCGATCAATTTTGAAGCTCGGGCCTTGCAATAAAAGTCAGAATGCATTAATGATGGAGAAGGTATATGGAATGAACGTAGAACACAAGCGATTGACGTCTTGGGAATTGTTACATAATTTATTTGGATATTTTATGTAGAGATACAAATGATACACGCCACTGTATTCTATGTCTCCGGGGTATTTACAGGTTGATTAATTCAACATTTTACGACTAGACTGCATGTACAGTGATTAACCAGTTCTATACTTAAGTAAATGTAGAGGTATGGAGTTATTCGTATGTCAAGAAAATACGCATACGATTATGAACATTTGCGATTCAGCGCTATGGTAGTTGCGAACTTCTTTCTGCCTTTAAAGTGACAAGCCGTGATCTAAGTGAAATAGTCTTGAAAGCGGATCTAAGCCCCCAATTAAAATACAATTTAAAAACGATTCTGCGTTACAAGTATAACGTTGTTCCAATTTCTGGATTTTACCAGCAGCTGATACACCTATAGTTTTCAATGACATTAAGATAGTTGGAGCAAAGTTGTACAACCAACAGGAAATACTTTAATACATAATAACAATACCGTTAGACAACAATTATTGAATGTCATTATAGTCCTATTCCAATCTTACTAAAATCAGTACCGGATGGGGTAACTTGAATCTGTTACATTTCAGTTAAAACTGTCAGACAATTTAGATTATCCCTGGTACTTTCTGCATCCTAGAACATGAAATCGTACATAAAAATAAACTTTTGTAATCTCTGCCCCCTAAGAAACGTGCAGGAACTATCTGAATGAAAACTGTAAAGTGTTGTTTTAATGCATATGCTATGTACACATATTATTATCATGGGATTTGGCACCAATATGCTGGAAAGTCTTTAACAGAGGAGGTTTGTATCTAGCCTGTCATTTACATTTAATGATAACGTTAATCTCACAACATATACACTGTGTAGACTAGACGACTGTCTCTATTTATTTGCGAGTTCCGTCTCACTACGCTTATAGATAGATTATAGTAACATAATTATATGCTCCATTCCAACATTCAGCTAAGAATAGTTTACGTTGAATCAACGAATGTCTGTATTACCGATATTTAAAATGTTCTTCAAACTGGTATACACTATGACTATGCAGGCCTATAGACAACAGACATTACTATGTTCTCCCTAGGTACATTTCTTTTGGAAGGTTAGGGTTAGTAAGGGTAGGGTTAGTAAAAAGAGATACGTGATGGTAAACAAGTACAAATGTGCACATAATACAAGAAACAATAAACAAAACTGCAGCATTTAGAGATAGACTTGCAAAAAATACACAATAACAGCTACCGTCAGTTAACTCATACAGTAAGGTAATAGATTTTGTGTTAAAAACCTTATTGGTATGTGCATATCATAATGTAATGGACGTAAACAGAGGTCTGGATGTTACGGTTCTTGCAGGAAGTGAGAAGTGTCTGATGCACTTCCTCGTTATGCATTCAATAAACAAACATGCTGTGCCAGAAAACGCAATGCTGTCTAATTTCCGTGTTTTTTTCTAAAGCTTACTGACATACACAGAGAATTGAACCAGGAAGACTGGCCATTTACCGTAACTCAAATTTGGGCAATCATTTCTAATTTAATATACATATTGTATTTTACGAACGTTTCAAAGTTATTGTCAGAAGCTTTAATTCAGCATTTCTTTGGATTCCTTACATTATTTCAGATGCCAACGCACTTTACTTAATTCACCTTACACAACTTTCTTGTATTTTAATGCAATAGTATGTAAAACCGATATATGCAAGAACGAACTATTTTAAAGGCCAGAGGCCATTGTAATGGCTTGCAAGTATCAAATGTTATTTCTGTCTATCTGTATGACTGTCTGTAATAATGAGATTTCTCTATATGCTGGAAAAATACTGCCACATTTAACAGTAAAAAAAAGTACGAGCCTGAACAAGAAGTGCAGTTAAATCATACATGAACATGTACATTATATTGAACTCACGGGAGAGCAGTGCTCGCATGTTTACTGCATCATACATCGCTACAAGTGTTGCAGGTTTCCTCCGGCAGTAAACAGACAAGGCGTGACATGAGCGAATTTAAAGGCGACTATTAACCTCAAAACACATAGGCGGGAGAGCATTTTAATATTAAAGAAATCGAGGTACTGCAAGCCAACAGCACTTGGGAAGGATGGGCATCTTCACAATGGATCTGTACTTGGCTATTGTGTATACATGAACATATCCACAGAACCAACAACATTCAAAATTCTAATACGTTCTACATCTATATCTAGCTCACAGTACACACGAGCTCAACATACAAAATGTACAGTTACGTACCACTGTCGGAACTCGATGACATCGTATCTAATCATGAAATGCCATGTCCGCCGCACGTGGTTTCCAAGGCATTAGACATACGGTAAATGGTAAAAACACATGAAAAGAATGTTGTCATTTTCTTTAGGTGGAACTAAGTCATAAACGCTATGCTGAACGACTCGGACCTCACGAAAGCGTAACGAAGGGAAACCGACGGCACTCTGAACAAAGCCTTGATGTATTATTTATATTCCGCGTCACTTCTTTCCCTGCAGGGTGCTTTTTGGGTTAATTACCACGGCGCTCATTAAAGACGTGATTCCCCAATGTGTGTTTGATTTACCACTAATCGATGCATCGATATTCTTGAGGTACGGATCTGAAAAGACCCCGATTAATATGATTATAGTTGTGGCGTGGATATCCGCACTCTAGCTTTGCGTTGTGTCTTGATCCTTTAACACTGATTGATCGCTGGTGGCAGAAATATCACAAATTGGTCGGTAATGCTAGTAAATCCCTGAAAGAATTCTTCATAAACAGACACATAATAGCATTAACGATTCTAAGGGTATATCAGTATAAACGCTAATTATATTATTTAAGCATGTCGTTAAACGCGAACATAAATCAAGTTGGATTTAATATGAACGCAATGGCGTATGTAAATCAAATAATCTTTCTTTGACACCGTGATTAAAAAGATTATACCTGAAAAAAATTAATACGCATATTACCTTCACGTAGTCAACATACCAGTATGCACATACAGGGAAACACATATTCCGAAGAAAGATTGGTTCACTATCATGGTGGATATGTATTATACATTACCTTGAAATATGGTGGCAACTCTGACACAAATCCTGGCAAGTTTCCTTGACATTTTAGATTAAATCGTATTCCAGAAATAGTCAAGATATTAAAATGATATGTTTGAGCTTAATATTAAAAAGATAATCTTGTTCTTGTCATGATTAAATTGAATAATGGATTAATTTTACTTTTTTTATCAGTGTATTTGATAACGTGTACCTGTCTGTTATAATGTTTCCGAAATTTTCTCTTAAATTATATTTTTCCCAAGGCATTGTAGTACATGTGGCATCATTATGAGTCTTACAGATCACGGCAACAGTTCATGAAGTCCTCGTTTCCACTAACAGACAGCAGTGCACTCGTATCTGTCATTATAGATGATTTCCTTTAGATTTTCTAAATAGATTGTGCGATTTCTTGAAACAAAAATGTCGTTACAAAAAATAAAAATTAAAATAAAGTCTGAGTTTTCCCTCTACTTTGAGAAAACTCTAGCAATTTTCATTTTCGCGAAAAAGCGAAAACTCAGTTCCAATGCATTGTTAACTGAAAACAGTATCCCAGGAAAGTTACAAACTCAGTTATAAGATTTTCATATTCGATAAATCCGGGCATGGCCGCTTACTGGATACACTGTCTTCATGAAGGGCTGCGCTGATGATTTTCTTTCTAAAGTACATAGATACATACTCTCCATAGCTACAGATACACACTCTCCATAGCTACAGATACACACTCATAATAGCTACAGATACACACTCATATTAGCTACAGATACACACTCATAATAGCTACAGATACACACTCACCATAGCTGCAGATATACATTCATAATAGCTACAGATACACACTCATAATAGCTACAGATACACACTCATAATAGCTACAGATACACACTCACCGTAGATACACACTCATAATAACAGATACACACTCACCATAGCTACAGATACACACTTAGTTATATATACGCACTCACAATAGCTACAGATACACAATCACCGTAGCTACAGATACACACTTAGCTACAGCTATAACCTCACCATAGCTACAGATACACACTCATAATAACAGATACTCACTCACCATAGCTACAGCTACACACTCACCATAGCTACTGGCCACCGGTATTCGAATGGATATAACTGGCTGGGGCGGTGCCTGAAATACAGAACAAGGCGTATAACAGATTGTCTCTGTCTGGACGTAATATGATAGATGTAATCATGTATGTCTTCTACCAGCGGGTTTTACGAAGTTTTCATAACTCGCATCAAATATGTTTTTTATTGTAACTAATAATTAGTTGAACAAATTAATAATAATAAAAAAAATCGTGATTAAATGCACTTGTCATACTATGATTGACGGAATTATCGTATATTCAAGTGCATCCGTACTAAGAAAATCCCGTTATTAATATCTTAATCCATTATCATGTACACATGTCGTCATAATCATGGAACTAAAGAATTGGTATTGATTAAATCAATTATCCATTATTCAATTCAACAATGACATATAGTGTTAGCAAATCGATGAATGAATGCATCAGCCATGTGGAATATTCGTTTTCAAGATCAAGCTTCTGTTGTTTTAGATACATGTATATATCAATGTATTTAATAATGTGAGCGCGAATATGGGTATCGTCTCACCTGAATGTGATCTGTATAATGCACTCGTCTGAACAATATTTGGCTAGAGTACATGACGAATACGCACATCCATTAATGGTACACGGTATAATACCACCACCACCACTACCACCACCACACCGCCACTTCCGCTGAACAGTATAGTGGCAGTACCAGAATGTTTCTGTCAGAAATATTGCCTCTAAATAATCGCACTTTGACAATACCGCATTAAAGTAGCCGTACTATATTACCCGATTATATATTAAACATTTCATTAAGTTTGTTTGCAAGAAGGGCTATTTCTTGATAATTCATATATCGCGTATACTGAAATGACTGTCAGTGTAAAGCACAATAGGACAATAGCGATATATCAAGGCTGATATCATGTATACAGTTTAAGCCAAAGGAAGAAACGTTAATTACATGCATGGGATACAGTGAACAGTGAACCGTTCTGGTATGGGTCCACCCCAACTACTCTAATCAAGCGTGATCGTGTACTGCTTGCATGTATTGGTAGAGAAGAACAGGTAAGTCAGTCACCGTACTTGTTAAGCTGGAAATAAATCATTACTGAGTTCAAGGCCTATTAATACACGAGGATGCAATTATTAATTTTCGAGGAGCTTTCGTTCCGCTGGTTGTTCTGTCTAACGTAGTATTGGCAAACTAATTCTATTGAAAACAAGATATGAAGCCACCAACACGTGACGTTGGCTTGAGCGTGTATGTCACGTTGAGTAAGCACGTAATTCGCTGATTGTCTTGCTTTGTAGAAGAAGAAAAAAAAGTTGATGGAAAATAATACTATTTTGACATCATATGATGAACTTTGCTGTTTTTATTTTATTTTTCATTCGGTATAACAGCAGATATCCCGCAGCGGTAGATATTCCGCATCACATAAAATATCATCTTTTTTTTTAACTGCGGGATATGCGCAGGAAATTACGTTGTTCGTACAATGTTGACACAATTTTAACAGAAGCTGTCGTATATTTACCTGAAACCCGAGATATATTCCCGAATGGAAACGGTTTTTCAAACTCGCAATAGACAGAAATACAATCATGTACTGGGATTATTGATACAAAACTACGTGTGATCTAATTACACATTCGCCGTATTGCAGAGTATATTGCGCATCGTAGCGCACACATCATTACACATACAATGCACATATGTGCTGCACATCACAGACTGCCCGTGGGCTTGATTGATTAATGTCTTTGATCACTCTAAGACTAGCAGTCATCCCTGACAATGCATACGATCATTTTATTATTAAACATGCTATTTATGCTACCCCACCGACTTGTTTGTGTACACAAACACTATTGGAATATTCACTATTTAGAAGAAGAACACTGCAGTGTATTTAAATTTAGATTGATTCAGACATTTAAAAAATAGATTAGCGTTGACATTTTTTTGTGGTACCATTGCTGTCTATTTGAAGGTAACGTGTTACGCGCTGCAATAAATGTATGCGTTAATTTAATTCTGGCAATTAGAAAAGGGCATTGAAATACGTAGTATACATCCTAAAGGCTAATACTTATTTACACTATATACAGTACTTTTACGTAAAAAAATACCAAAAACATATTTACAAAACAAATAGCAATCGCCATGATCGGGGATACCTCTGTGGTGCCACATTCAATTGATTTATTTGATACTTACATGTCCTCTAAATGAATAATTCCATAGGCCAGTCATGAGCGTAGAGTAACGGTGGAATTTGATTACACATCCATAGACATT
This sequence comes from Lepetodrilus ovalis, assembly GCA_032361185.1. NCBI lineage: Eukaryota > Metazoa > Mollusca > Gastropoda > Lepetellida > Lepetodrilidae > Lepetodrilus > Lepetodrilus ovalis. Next base: position 1,305 of record JAUTBQ010181852.1, on the reverse strand, counting down.
GAATTAGGCACCGTTAGTATAGTTACAAAGCATTCACTCAGATAAACCTTTACGGCTTTAGCCACAAACAAGACTTAAGTTTGACGATAATGCATGCTCTGAATAATACTATATTCTGAGGGATAAGAAACAATATTTGTATATTCCTACCCCAGTATTCATTGACCAACAACATACAATAGGTGTGGTATGGGGGTTACTATAATATCTTAATGCATTTATCTGATTAACTATAGTTCATGCGATATTTGACCACACACACCAATACACTAAACCTAATACTATGGAACAGCAGCTTTGGTGACATAGCATGGGAATAGAACGGTAATTTAAACAGACTACAAGTAAAATGTGTCTTTCGGGCATGCAAGTAGATTTCTATTGTAATAAATATTATATACCTATCAACACTAACACCATAATAATAATATGACATAACGCTATTATAATAATACATAATCAAGTGATCTTGATCGCCATCTGTCTTTTAAGCTATGTTAAGCCTATACGTGGTTTAATAAGCATTGCCATTATTGTAGATACTGATTATTATAATACTAGCGCATACTTGTTAGATACTATTTATGAGATAGATAGACAGACAATCTCATTGTGGATAATAAAGATTGTCTATCTATCTTATAAATACATGTTTATATAAATTGTTTAGTAATATTTCAAGTGTATGCTGATGAGACATCCTCACCTTTAATCCCGACCTGGACACATATGAAAATACATATAAATAATTATGTAGAGATGGCGACACTTTCTCAGACATTGTTGCATGTTTCTATAGTGATACTCAATTCCTCTGCCACGGGAATACGAGCACACAAGTATGATTCACCTACATTGACGTCATGCCATACGTTGCAGCAGACAAATGATGACGACGTCCAGGTGACAACGGTTATGTAAGCTATGAACGCGAGCTTAGTTTATCTTCCACCACACCAAACCACACCACACACGTCAGGGCGATTGAAGTTTTGCATTGCCTTATTTATAAAATGTCGTGGTCTACAGCTTTGAAGTTTTACATATAAATCTATAATGACAAACAATCAATTAAATTGAAAATAAGAATATTGTTTGTTTTCGAAGAAATGCACATTATGTTTTATTTTGAGATGGAACAATTTTTCTAAATCTGAAGCATTGAAATAACACTTCATAAAACAAATATAATTTATCTTTTACCTTAACATAGCGTTTTGAGAACAATATAAGTAGGGGTGACTATCACAGGTAATTTCACTATCACGATAGTATTGCGATAGTTAGAATTACTATCACGATACT
>JAUTBQ010181841.1:0-10928 GCA_032361185.1 Lepetodrilus ovalis | reverse complement strand
ATTAAACAAAACTTGCAGAGAAAGGTACTGGGCTTATACCCCAGAATGGGCCCACTTGCCCCATCTACTCCAAAAGGCGGGTGGGCCTATACCCCAGTATGGGCCTATACCCCACGACTTACGGTAATGCCTGGAATTTGCCAGTTTTCATCAGCTCAGATTTTCTTTAATTTAACATTTACCAGTAAATAACAACTTTTGAGTGTACAAATCAAATGTAAATAGTCTCAGATAGAAAATCGTTTGGCCATTTTCTAGGCCAATCAATTGTGATGTACATAGTATGCCTTTAAACACACTTGTTTAAGCACTAGATTTTATCATGCCTCTTTCTCTCTTTCAACTGCTCAGAGCATATCCCTATAGTGATGGGGATTATTTGCGCTTTTATTATTTTATTATATATTACATTTCTTTTCTCAATTTTTAACATAAACACATACTGGAGTCTACTTGTATCACAGATGTTTTAAATAGAAATATTCTCTGATTGAGATCAAAATAGATTACCATTACTTTCATAAATGCATTTCTGATAAGGTGTTCATATGTATGCTTACTTTTAACGAGAATCTTTGCATAAAAATACATTATTTACAAAGAAAATGTTAAAGTATTTCATCAATGTACATACCTAGTGATAGTCTTATGTAAAATTTCCTCCACAGCTATGCATAATCCCTAGCATACTAGGGATGTTGTGGATGATGTATGTCTCGGTGACTTCTGCCCAATACGTCATCGCCATCGTCTACGGCAGCGCTCTCCCCATTCTCTTCAGCGTATCCACCACGTGGCACACAGTCTCCTACTGTTCTAGCAGGTTCAGCAGGTCAGCAGTTAACCCCCTTCCTGCTAAATAAATATTAATAATAATACTGTAAATCATAAAATGTTAGCATCACTAAACATTAGTGTCCGGTGGATTATCTACCTATTACTAGTACATGTATTAGCGTCATAAAATGTCAACGAGCTCATCCATATGCCTCCATCTATGGAATACTCTTTAAAAAATATTGGCTAACTAAATTTAATGTCTGCAGCAACTTGTTGAATTCGTTAAAGTTTTATGCTCGTTAACATTTTATAATTTACAGTACTAACAACTCATAGAATAAACATGGGCTGTGTCCTGTGGAGATGGTTGCTTACTGTTGTTTTAAATATTTTTTATCTATTTTTTTTCCATGAAAAAATTTGATGACTGTAATTATCATTTGTATGGAAATGGATTTGTGTTTCTCTGTTTCAAAATTTATTGATATGATTAAATGCTGATCAATATCTGTATATTTTCAGCTCAATCAAACTCTTCTTCCATATTGGAGACCGTGCAGTTATTTACTTGTTCATCGCTGCGTCATACACACCATGGTAAGCATTGCTAGCAGTCCGTCATGTGTTCATGTTTCAGAGGAGCCCAGTGTCACTGTTCACGAAAGTTGCATTTCTGGAGCGATCATGACAGGATGCGCTGTGTGTTTTCTATAATAAGTAGTTGGTTGAATTTATAAAGCAATTTCATATATTATTATAAATAAAAATAACATTGTATCTATTTTGCGACACATCCATGTTTGAAATAGACTTAACAGCTTGCTCATAGTACAGTCAATTGATCAGTGTGCACTCATTTCAACTTCTGAACACCCTGAGGAGTATACAACCCAAGCTGTCATTTAATGTGCTAGAAGGGTAACATTCAAAGGTGTATAGTTGCAGGCAGTGTTCGAAATTACAGCTGGCCCGGCCATTTCTCCCAATACTTAAGGTATCTCAAGGGCCAGTAGAAATTCACGTTTTTTTTGTAAACATTTGTTATTAATATCATTATTCGGGCCAGTAAGTTTCCAGCAGTAATTTCTAACACTGATTACAGGTAAAACTGAATGTTTTTTCAACATTTTATATCAATCAGATATCTGTGATTGTATCCTTTCAATGTTTGCGCTAGGCTTGCTCTGAAGGAGTTTGGTTGGTGGAGTGAACATCTCATCATGCTCATCTGGTCTCTAGCCGCCTTCGGAATTACATATCAGTACATCTACCATGAAAAGTGAGTACTCATAGTAGCATGAAAACTGAAGTAAGCATGAAAAACTAAGTGCTTGTAGCATGAAAAGTGAGTACTGAGGCACGTTCAGGTCGTACTACTTTTTGCTACATATGTAGTGCTATGGAAGGCACTCAGCCAACAATATGTATATACGGGTCTGTACCACATATTACCTAGGAAAAGTAGTGTAGTAAATGTATTGCAGGCTGAATGCACCCCTGGTATCACGAAAAATAACCTAGTTTTGTTTCAAGTGTATAGTGACACATTATCCTATTTTAAATATGTGTGATATTTGTACTTTTATTATGTTATTTCACGATGTAGATTTACAATACAGTGTTAATTTTGTTCTTTCAGGTACAAATGGCTAGAGATAACAATTTACTTGGGAATAGGAATTCTTCCTGCCTCCGTTGTTTGGTTGATGGTAAGTAAACGTCAAGCACAAACAATGAACGTATTTGGTTAAAATTAACAGAATCCAATTATCTTATCTACAGATATTGATATTTTCTGGACTGAAAAATTAAATAATGTTTGAATAATTACAAAGAACAAGCTTTAAGATTACTGCAAATACTGTGGGAAGAACATCAGTTAATTAATAGGTCCTAGTCCTGTGTGTGGGATTTTGATATAATTCTCTCCATGCTGGAGGCAACTGGGGTGTGTTCAAGAACCAATACATATGAATACATATTGCTATAGAATACAATATGCTACTTGTCTTGACTGAACGGGTTGTAGGAGTGAGTGAATATGGAATTTAACGTCGCTGTGGGAACCTTTCACCCATTTGCGACGAGGGTTGTAGGTAATATTAACAGCAAACCCGTATTGAAAAGTATGGATATGTAATTGCTACATGTGCTGACTGAACTGCTTCTGTAGCAATACATATGCATATGTATTGATATGTATTCTATCTTGAACGCACCCCTGGAGAAGCTCTAAAGAGTAAGTGCCTGAGACTACTCCCACAGGGAAAGGGTTAACGTTCAGTGTTCGAAATTAAATAATTTTTGAGAGGGTTAACATTACAGATTTTAAGATGAGCCTTAGATCCCCTTTTTGAATCGAAAACTGATGTTCACAGTGTATTCATCACCTCGTTTCTCTCCAGGATGATCATGCGGGAGTATATGAGCTGATCGTCGGAGGCATCATTTACGTCACAGGCGTCATCTTCTACAAGAGCGACGGCATCATTCCCTTCGCCCACGCCATTTGGCATTGCTTCGTGTTTGTTGGTGCAATGGTCCACTTCTACGCAGTGAATAAATACCTTTTGGGTACGAAGGAGTCGATCGGAAAAAACTATGTACCGTTACACAATGAGCTGTGATATTGTTTTCTTTGACAATCCCCAAGGTCCAGTTTCTCAGAGCGACCGTAGTTTTACAACTAGTCGTAACTCCTATAACAGTAGTGCTATGACAGTCGTAACTCCTATGCAGTAGCACTATGACAGTCGTAACTCCTATACAGTAGCACTATGACCGTAGTTTTACAACTAGTCGTAACTCCTATACAGTAGCACTGACAGTTGTAACTCCTATACAGTAGCGCTACGACAGTCGTAACTTACGACAGTCATAACTTCTTAACAGTACTACTAGGACATTAACACTGAATTACGACCTTACTATCGTTCTGTAGAACAGTGTCAGAAGTACACACTTGTGTTTGTCAAGGTATAGTCTTGCAGGCATAGTGACTTCAATAATCTGTCTCAGTTGTTAAACGGTAGGTCCATGGCAATATATACAACCTACAATATACAAGGGAATGACGATATTACAGTGTACTCTTGTCTAAATCGGCATCTCTATACCCCGGCAATCTGCGACGACCGTCACAATTTCAAAGTCCCTGCCAGCGATAGTGCACTCTATACTAACTGAGTAATCCAGCACTCTCTCAAATCCGGCATATTATCTTGGACCCAATGAGTGCCAATTTAGACAGTACACTGTACTTTCAAATGCAGATGCCAGTAAGTTTTCAGCAGTAGTTTCGAACACTGTGCACAATGCTTGGTATAATGTGAAAATTGAGTCAAATAATTGTAATTCAATTTCCAATATGTGCACAAAAATCCATACGCAATTACGATATTGCACATTTCTCTTTGGGGTCGTGTAACGGTGGTACTTATTATATATGTTTCCTCTCTTTGAACGAAAAGTTTTGTTATGATCATGCATTCCCTTACCGGTATGTTATTTACAGTAGTTAGAAAGTAAACTTTTACTCCAAATATACTTGGACATTCTGTTGGCTGGACTGAGAGACTGTCCAAATATTATTTCTGAGTAGCGTCAGTTTTCTGATCTTATTAATATTAGGCTTGACCTAGATTTGACATTTAATGTTTACAATACGAGCCATGATTTGATGTGTACACATAGGCACAGTACATCAGATTAATTGTAAATCCAATGGTTCCATTTTGGGCTTGGTATCTTATTCATGCACTTCAAGCATGTGTTTTTCTGCATGGAGGCCAGTGCATTATAAATGCTCTATTATTATTATTATTATTCAGGGCAGAAACCAATTTGACATTATGGAGGAGATAACAAGACCATGTCTGCATACAGTTATCTCCCTTGTGTTCATTTCCATGTCTTGGGTCATCGTACTCCTACCATCATTTACAACACATCCAATTATCCCCATGACTTATCCCCGGTACTTGAAAACTGATATACAAATTATCTGTGGTTTATTATTATTATTTTATGTTTGTTTCCCCCATACGAGATTATGGAACTGTTGATTACATATTTGACATTCATGAATTTATGGAAAATATTTTATTTTCAATATATATATTTACACTGTAGATGTATTTCAATAGTATGAGCCTTCATGAACATGCACATTTCTCAAAATGGAATTCAACATCAAATTTTCAAATAATATGTTCAACAAAATACATTTTATGGGGAAGCTTTCTGCCAAATTTTGAACTCAACTTGAGGAACTGGGAGTCATTAGGGCTGTTTGTTTTCCTACTGGCTGAATATATTTATCCCAAAAGCCTCCTGGACCATAATTAATTTTGTTAAAAACAAATATAATCAAAAATTCAAAATCTACATGACCACATTACATTCCCTTTTCTAATTGACACTTTGTTTTACTTTGACGAATTAATCAGTTTCGTTACACTTTAATGCATACAATCACAGATATTTATAATCATTTTGCAAAGTACATTCGCTTGACATAAATCATGCTTGTACTTACAAAAATCTTTTTAACTACTGTATGGTAGACAAAATCCCACTACAAACTTCCCAATATAGAACTGTGATTGAATCGAGAGTATAAGTTTCCGGTAAACATTGGAAACTAGTCCGACATGTGGAAAATATAGCTTGTTGCCAAATATACTTGTGCAGACAAATCAAATGTACTTACTCAGGGATGGAAATTAACACTAGTCCGCTAGCCCGGGCCATTTCTCCAAATGCTAAAGGTATCCTTAGGGCTAGTAGAAATTCATGGTTTTTTTAAACATTTGTTATTTGTATCACTATTCAGGTTAGTAAGTTTTATAGGTAAGTTTCCATTGCTGCTTACTTTCAGGTAAAACTATCTTTGACCATGAAATATGTCAACAACCATGATTTTATGCTTGCAACTTTAACCCTCTCCCTGCTGGATTAAGCACAATCACAGCTCTTTAGGGCATCTCTGGTTGCCTGCAGCAGGAAGAGGGTTAATGGTACACTGTAACAGTACTAAGGTACGGTATGCATATTATGAAGTCAATATTTGCAAACCACTGATTTCTGTGTCAAATTGAAATTTCCCCCCATGATTTGAAATTCATACATGAAGAGCATTTATACAACCTTACAAAACCTTGTTTAGTATATATATATACTTTCAATTTCATTCAGTCTCTATATATAGTATAGAGACTGAATGAAATTGAAAGTGTTATTTTCTTGCAAAAAAACTTTTTTCAGCAATCTTTTTTTAAATTTTATTTTGTTTGTGAATGAGTTTTGTTTGAGGCTATTAATCAAACATTTTGACATTCTTGTAGTAAACAAAGTGTTCATTTTGAAAATAATTTTAATGAGATTGGGCCAATAGTTTTTCGATCATTCGTGGTGAAAAATGTTTTACATAAAAGAAGTGTTCATTTATTCAGTTATACTGTAATGTCAACCTACAAAATTTACAAAGATTACTAGAAGTGAGATGAGGGCGTTAACATTTCATGATGGTAATTTACATGTATATGTATGACCAAAGTTCCGTCAGTCTCTATGGTTTCATGATGCTAAAATGCTATGATTTACATTTTTTTATGATTGCAATGATTTTGGACATTGTTATTTATTGATGTATGCTCATGATGTTATTTTGTTTTGTTTTTATATATTATTTAATCCATTCTTGCTCAACTGGATCCATGAATATGTATGGCTGCTTCTCATGTTACCAAAGATAGAAGCAGTTGTGTCCGCTATGTACAGTACACATAGATCTATAGATTGATAATGATTCTATGCACAACCCAGATAGTATGTCGTGGTGTTCCAGCTACTAGTATCTACTAAAAACGGCAAGACCATCTTTGCATGCAATATTACGTATATATTTTTTTATTTAAACATAAAATATATAACAATACAACACATAATTGTTAATGCCACTGGTGCAACGATTCAGATGTAACAACAGTTACTTTATTCTAAATATAAACTCACCTACTTTTTGTCCATGGACCGCTATTTTGTTGTGAATACAACAGAGTATGGGCTATTTTGAAGGAATTCCGCACTTAAACCTGACGTCAATTTCACGTCATGTTTCAGTGATGAATGCCTGTCAATTCAATGGTAATTAAATTGTAATTGTTGGGGCAGAATACATTTCTAGATTTAGTAAAGATTCTGAAAAGAAATCTAAGAATATGTAATAACCTGTTGACCTATGCAAAGATAATCATGCCACTTTAATGAATGTATGTGTATAATTTTAGTTGCAGTTAATTGCAGTAATTCCCTGTCCCATTAGTCTATCATTGATTCAGAAAGAAGCGGTTAGTCATGGAATTAGCATGATTTTTCATGATTGTTTTCACAATGGAAAATTTATGTTTACTTCAATTTTAGAATAATAAATTTATTTATGCTGTTTTATTATTTGAAAAAATGGCAACAATGTAAAATATCAAAAAAAAAACCCCAAACATTGTCAAAAAGTAGATCATTGACTTCTTTGTTGGGATTTATTTTCTGTTGCATAAGAATACTACTGAATAACTGCATGTCTTCAAAATAATTGAAATCAAAATATTATAGCATCTGTTTCCATATATTTTACTTATGTACTTAGTGGAGCGCTTTGAAATTAGTAGTCAATATACACAATAAGCTCAGAAATACCTTGTGCCATATTTTTGTGTCACATTCTTGTCATGTCACTTGCATTCTTGTTATAGTCTTACAATCTAAACTTGTTTAAATGTATGCAAAATATTATTATTTATTATCTTTGCTATTTATTTGCTGTTTATGAATGTAATTTATTAACTTCAATCAAGACTACATGGGTAATATTTATAACTCTCCCTTCTAATCCAATATGGTGGATCATCGCAAATGGCTGAAAGATTTGTTGAACTCCATATACACTCACTCACCAATAGGGTGGTGTGATGGGTTGAGATTGCTCCCTATCCTGTTGCAATTAGTTGAAGTGTATTTTTTGTTTTATTTGTCAATTGTAAGATAATTTTTGCAATGCTAATCATATTTCAATATTCAATCAATATAATGTTTGTAGTTAGATATGCATTGATCTTGCTATACTACTAATCAAAGAAGTAACTAAATTTTACAAGATCTAAAAGTTATCTTATACATTGAGACTAGGTATTTCACCGGATTTCATTTGTCTTGAGAAAGGGGTGCGTATTATGCACGGGATGTACGGTAATAATTATGTACAGAGGTCATGTTTATATTTTTGTAGCACATTTATTAATATTAATCTAATACTTTACTCCGTAACATAGGACGGCATAGGCATCAGTACAGATATTTGACTTTGACTTTGAAAAGAAAAGAAAAATCGTATTTATCTGGGAAAGATAGTTGTATCAGAATATGTAATAAGTAATAACTAAATTACCATGTAACAATATCTCAGACCTAGAACTACATATCCTTGAAAGCATTACAATATATTTTCTGTTAACCCTATCCATGCTGAAGGCAACCAGAGATGCCCTAATGAGCAGTGACTGCCTAATCCAGCAGGAAGAGGGTTAAACTCAAACATAGTGCCATGTTCTCTTGACGAAGGATGGTTTATATAATATGCCACTGATTTTCAGTGATTTATATTTGTATAATAAAATATGCTGCCATTTTGTTAATTGAAATAAATGTTTGAAAGATACATGGCTATTATTTAATAATGGACATATACTTCGCAATATTGATTGCTTTTGAGTGGTATCTTTGTTCTGTAATTGTTTGAGTATGTTTGTTCTCGTTAATGGCTACTGTGCTTTTGTTCTCTACCTGTTGTAATAGTTGTTGCAAATAAATAATTTAAATATATCCATTTGTTTATTAATGTTGGTGCAATTCTGGTGAAATGTGCTGAATATTGTGGGCGGAAAATGGGGTGAACGGGGCGCTTGCCTATTTGTATTATCGCTGGGTTTTAACATTTTTTGCCCTGTTAAATGTTTCTATATAGATGGTAAGCACACGAAGAATGCTACTGTTTAACCATTTATCGTAATTTAAATGCAATAAAAGTCACTGAAATCATGAGCCCCGCTAAACCAGAATCTAGATCCGCCCGTTAATATAGCATTAGGCTAATACTAGTTATAGTACCGTCAATCGAACACATTTCATGAATATACAATCGGATCTATCTTGCTGTATGAAGATCCATATCGCTTTATTCTACATGTATATGCATGCCCATTATTTTTAACTCACTTCGCCAAAATGAATATTTCTTCCGAAAATAAATATCGATATTATATACTTCACGATGTATCAAATTATTATATGCAGAAATTTATTTGTATTTATTTTTTATAATTCTCATAAATTCATAACTATTTAAAAGGAAAAGCTTTCTAAAATAAACATAGCAAATTGCTCTCGGTAAACCTCAATATATAGGCTACTATTATGACTCGGTATGCGTTCAGTTCACTCTATTGTGTCGTCCTGTTATTGTATGTGAAACCAGGAGACATGTTCAGATAACCATTAACAGGGCCGTAGCTAGCCATGGGGCAGGGGTGGTAGTAATTTAAAATTTTACCCCAACTATGTTATTTCTCATAAATCGCGATATCACTTTGTAATTTTCATTCAACTGCCCCCTACTGCCCTACTATGCTAAAATAGTTAGCTACGGCCCTAATTAAGTTGGCTGTTCATGAATCCTGGAATTTTTTTTAATGAATAGGGAGGTTTTAAAAAAAATGACATAAAACTAAATATACTTCACCTTATTCTAATCGAAACTTCAAAGTAAGATGTGTAATGCCGAGTTAATTAGGCTACTAGTATTCGTCCGTCGTGGGCCCGAACTTCCGGGTTCTAAAATCCAGAAAGATCCGTTTATTTCACCGACTTTCTTCCTTAATATTCGTGACCTTCGCTATAGTTGTATTGGAGTATTCTTTGTTTCTGGCTTGTTTCGTGTATAAATATTTGGCAAACGTAGATTTCGGGGACATTGTCAAAAGTCTTAATAACAATAACCATTTACTAAAGCATAATGTAGGCATGCATGCATTTCCATAAGTTGTGATGTTCATAGATGTGGATGTTATAAATACCAAGCACTATTGTTATTAATAAAATCGTAAACGGTGCAATCTTCTATTATCTGGTAGCGTTGTTCCCTGAGTGCGGAAGAAATCAATGCAGCTGACGTTTTGAGATGTACCCTTCATGATTCCCACATTGTTGGATGCTGTTAGGTGCACATTCTAAGCAGGCTATAGGAACCATTTAAACGGTTATAACGCGATTGAAGGTAAGGAAAGCGTAAACAATGTTATAATGCTGTCAATTTCTCTAACATTTAACATGATATGAGTTACAGTACCTTATATAGTAAAAGTCGGATAATCGTTATGGTTTTAGACTTCAAATGGACAAGTCGGACTGACCCTCAAGACATATTACGACTTAAATTGCAATTTGTATGCCTTGCATCCTTTTTTGATTGTATACGATGCATTTTATTAGATGATACATGAATATGCATGTTTTGAGGGCAAGGGCATATTTATAAAATGCCGTACTTCCTTGTAAAAACGTCAAAATCCGCCGTTAACTCAAGACGACAATTCTTTCAGGAGGGTCACATATAAACGACGCTCGTATGGCAGTGCACGTCTTTCTGGTCGCCGTGTTTTCTGGTGTGGCAACAGCGGCAATACTGAAATGTGCCGACCACAATGGCGGACTATTTCGAAATGGAGAAGGGTATATACCGTGGAAGAACGACCAGTGTAACAGTTGTGTCTGCGAAAGCGGATTTCCTGTTTCATGCCGAAAGCTCCCGTGCCCCAAACCACCGGCCGACTGTAAACACGTGGTCCACGCCGAGGGTTGTTGTAAATACTTATGTTTGGATCGTTTTTTGCGGCATGGGGACACTGCGGTAGAACGAGGTAAGTATAAATCTACACGGAGGTGATGAAACAAACGCTTGATAGCAATTACAAATATAATAAATAATTAAAGATATGCAAGTAAACATACACGCGCGCCCGTACAGAGAGAGAGAGAGAGAGAGAGAGAGAGAGAGAGAGAGAGAGAGAGAGAGAGAGAGAGAGAGAGAGAGAGAG
>JAUTBQ010181830.1:0-10930 GCA_032361185.1 Lepetodrilus ovalis | reverse complement strand
AACAGAAATATCAATGGCAAATAATATCCTAGTAACTACAATAACATACCATACAGCACCATTGGTGAACACTGTCCTTTATTAACTACAATGACATACCATGTAGCACCAATGATGAACATTGACCTTTATTAACTACAAATGATATAGTATCAATGATGAACACTGACCTTTATTAACTAAAATAACATACCAATAGCACCAACAATGAACACTGTCCTTTATTAACTACAACTTGACATACCATGTAGCACCAATGATGAACATTGACCTTTATTAACTACAATGACATACCATATACATGTAGTATCAATGATGAACACTGACCTTTATTAACTACAATGACATACCAAGAGCACCAATGATGAACACTGTCCTTCATTAACTACAATGACACACCATATTATATAGCACCAACAATGAACACTGTCCTTTAATAACTACAATTTGACATAACATATAGCACCAATGATGAACACTGACCCTTATTAACTACAATGACACATCAGACAGTATCATACCAATACTATCCTCTAGTAACTACGACAACCCATCACAAGCACCAATGACAGATAGTAATTTCCACTGATGACCATTACAGCATACTAGGTAGCACCGATGACCCAATTATATCCCATAGCCCATCTCTGGGACCCGTATCACATCCCACGTTTCAAGTCATCACATCCCACGGTTTTCACCTGATCTGTCACCATACTGGGCCCAGAACAATGGATGCTGGTCTTAATTACGGCCTAATTACATCGACGGCCTGGCAGAGCCGTGGGCATGACTCCCAGGGACAGAGTAATTAAAACTTTTGGACCGTTGATGTCGCAGTCCTCGGTCCCTCCCAACAGTCCCTGGATCGGGGATGTCTCAAGGCTTTCTATTCGGGGACTTTTAATGGAAATTTCATGTTAACTGTTGTCAAGATTTTTTGGCTACCAATTACACAAACATTGAAATGGTTTTAATACTCTAGTTCAGCTATTTTTTTCGCAAGTTCTTCTTTTGGATCAGCCTTGGTGAGCTAGCATTGCTTCGCGTGACGAGAGAACAATTTGGGCGAAATGTGACAATGGAATGATAGAGGAAATTGCTGAATCTGAGAGATGCTTGTTACATGCAAGCTTGAAAATGGTTTATTCTTTTGACCACAAAATAGAAGATTGAGTTTCAAACCCGCTAGTGATTATGGAGTTTAATGTCGCTGCGGGAATTGAAACCCACTAAGGAAAACATTAAATATGTCTTTCATACTGAAGAACAACTTCATATTGAGACTGTAGTGCTGTACATTGTGGCGATATGAGCCTCTCCTCATCTAGGTATCCTTTCACAAAGCTCTCTTATCTATTAAGAGATGATAGCACTCTCTTAGCAGCTATTGGCAAAGAGAGCGCAATAGTCTCGTAGTGAATAAGAGAGCTTCGTGAAAGGATACCCTGACCTGTGTCAGCTCTGGTTCATGTGTAGAATAGTAACGCTGTTGTTTTCAGGTTGTCCTCCAACCATAACCACACAACTGATGAAATGATTTGTATAGTGATATAGAAAGTGTAAATCAATCGAGAAGATACCATACACCCCTAGTCTCTTCATAAAACAGGGACAGGTTTATCAAAACAAACCTCAGTTTGAGCTTTCGCTCAGCTGAGATTTTGTCCATTGACTCAGAGCTGTATGAGTCTGAGTGAGTTTTTACTTAAGTTTGAGTGTTTACTTAAGTTACAGCACTGAATCAATGGACACAATAGCTGAGCTAATGCTCTCAAACTCAGAACCAGGATTTGAACTTAGACTTCAGCTTTGTTGTCTGACAACCTACTAACTGAATATTTTGGCTAATCTCTACATCCACGAAATACCAACTCTCTTTGACAAACAAGTCTCTTTCTGAAAACTTGCGTGTAACAAAGTTACGTCCTTTTAAGCGTGTGTTATTTTACGATGTCCATGTTCCTTTGTTACAAGGATTGTTCCTTTGTTACCAGGAACTGGCCCATACTACAGGAACTGGAGGCATAAAATTCACTTACAGTACTGAAAATACAATTGAGATGTGTCAGAGGGTCATAATGAGGACACCTTCCTTTTATCTAACCCACAAAAGCATGGGGCCAATGGTTTTAATTGGTATTGTAATTATGCAGTTAATGAGTACGTAGTCTTTGATGGTAGGTCTGGGCAACTCTCGTATCCTTAACAAGCGGCAGTCACAAAAACAACGGTGCGGTTGGACAGTGTTTTATTGCCCCATACGCAACCCTAGTCCTCATCAATTTTGATAAAGCGATATAAATGCAACATTTTACACCAATTCAAAATCATAAACCACAATAATGGTTCCATTGTTTACCGCCATCGGTGCCCGGATTGGGGTGCTGCGGTCCCTGGTACTGGATAGGTGTGTAGTTAACACTGATATAGCAAAGGACATGCTTAAAACTGTCACAGAATTATTCAATAAAGTGACATTTTATCGTCGTCGGCACTCGCTCTGTAATACGGCCAGCTCAGCCACGGCCAATAGCTACGAATATTCTCAGTGTAATCAGATTTCTATTAAATTAATATCAACTTAGTGAAGAAACAGTTTTGGAATATAACAATAGATTCTGATACAATTGGAAATTAAACCGTATTTTATTCCCTTGGGACCTGGGGTTGTCGCAAGATAGAAGTCAATTTGAACTTTATGGATCAATTTGTAAACTTTTCAAGTTGATAAAATACAACCCTTATTTAGCCGGAATGCCTTGAACATGACAAACTTGATCAGACTGATGGAACATGGTATTTTTTTTACAACTAATTTAGATTCTAATCCCAATTGTAAATGTTGAATATGTTGAACACACGGTATGGCTTTGTGTTGTGGAGGAATTATGGAACTAACATCTCTGTTTTATAGCTTGACTTTTGTCCTTTAAGTCTGTGTAATAATTGTGGTTTTTCCAATTATCCTCAGAATTAATAAAACTCGTTAGAGAGATGTTTGAAAATTACCGGAGGATTTATTATTATTAATGACCCATATGTATATATTTCAAGCATATCCATTCACTAATTTTAAAGATGAACAATATCATGAATGCAGGTAGCAATGGATTTATTCTGTTAACCTTACACATGCTGTAGATTATTTGTTTGCAGATCATGTTAACTCTACAAAAGCTGAAGAATAGCTCATGGTTAACCCTTTAGCTAGAATGCATAGAAACATGTAATGATCATGAACAAGAAAGTCATTGAAGACTGCTCAAAGGATTAAAGCAGATATTGAGTTACCAATTATACCTGATGTAGAAAACAGGTAGAAATTATGCACTTGGAAACTTTAAAATTGTATTTCATGTCTTTCATATTCATTATTTTCTATGATTACTTTACATTTAACAATAATAATAATAATAATAATAATAATAATAATAATAAAAATAATACTAATACAAATACTAATACTAATAATGGCTACTATACATGTACTAATGTGCCAAATCCACCCACTATGGCAGGGTCAAAGTGCCACATTATCCCGGTCAATGGATCAGTGTGCTCTCATGGTTCATTCTCAACTTCCTGGGGAATATATTATACAATGCAACTTTCGCTGTGATTTTTCTTAGTGCAAGTTTTAATTATGACCAATGGTTATCTACTGTGGCTAACAAATAGTTGCTTTAGGTTTTCCCCCTACCTAGACCAGATCACCATGATATTGAAATAGTAAAACCATTCCCTTCAATCTACCGGTAATTACAATATCTTTGATCAGGTCTCATATCATATATTTAATATTTACTGGACAAATATTACCATACATGTTTCCTAGCCTTCCAGAAAAGCGCCATAGCCGATTGGTTCCATCACAGCAAAGCTTTCCGACAGACGGAATTCTGCTGGAATATTGAGATATGTCAGAGATAAATATGATGACAGTATCAGGACTAGCACGACCAGACCGAACAGACCGAACAGACCGACAGACCTCCCAGACCTCCGTGCACTGCGTCATGACTGGTACAGCTTGACCCCTCTTGACCTCCACCCAATCCCATAATGCAATATTCATCTTTCTCCCGGATTTATGTGAGTTAGGAAAGAAAAGCATCATTACATGGATGTCACACCAGGTCATCGTGTCATCTGTCAATCTTACCACAACATTTTCTTTATAAGTGATTCAGTTTTCTTCATTTCAAAAACTTTCTTCTGCATTTTGAAAATGGCCGAGAGCTGTTTTTCCCTGCTTGACAATAATCCATAAGAACGTTGGGGCTGCTTTCGCCTCTTTTAGGGTAACGGCTGTCTGATAGGGGGTTTGTTAATGAAATTCTCTGCCTCCAAACTCTACAGTCTTACAATCCGTTTTGCCTCTTAATCATTAAATTTGGTTCTATGATAACTAATCAGGAACCAGATTCCCCTCAGGAAGTGCTGGGATCCCGGAGGACCTTCCACAATCAAGTTGTCGGAGGGTTTTTGTCCTCAAAACTCCCCAACACAATGAGAGCAATATTTTGCCACCTCAAAATCTGAGCTGCAAATTTGGTTTTGTTTAAGCAACTTGTTTTCTCAGATATTTCCCCATGAGGACATCAGCCCGACTAAATGAGAAAACTACTTGACACACGACACATTTATTCATTAGAGTTTGGAGACGAGCTTAGTCTTTCACAGATCATACTTATAATTATTAATTATTAAATTAGTGCTTAATGGAAAGATAAAATGCCAATGAACATGATGGAAGCAATAATAAAAACACTACATATTTAAAAAAATAATATCATTTTGTTTTAAAATAAGTAAATTAACATTTATTTACCCAGGTTCCTGGGCACCTTATTTTATCCTCTTTAAAGTAAATTCAGCTATATGAAAAGTTTTAATTATACATTGTCTAGACATTGTCAATTTATATATGTTCTAAGTTTTACTTTTGTTGGCATGGTTTTTTATGCTTATTTAATTAATAATTATTCATAGTTTTAGGTCAATTAGTCCCGCTGTGACGTAAAGCAATAATTCAATCAATCAATCAATCAGTAGTAGTAGTAGTAGTAGTAGTAGTAGTAGTAGTAGTAGTAGAAGTAGTAATGAATTTATTTATTATTAATTTTAGTAGTAGTAGTAGCAGAAGCAGTAGCAGTAGTAGTAGTAGTAGTAGTAGTAATAGTATACTTAATAATACATGTAATATAATTAATAATAATAACTGAATTTGCATTTGCTCTCTGTGCATATACTTTAAAAGGTTATTTATATGGTGCACTAAAACAAATAGATATTTAAATTTCATTGAGAACTGCTAAAGAATGGACCATCTAGATTGTCTTCAGGAATAGCAAGGAAACAAAATAGGAACAGATTCCTTAAACCAGGAAGATTCCTTAATCTTAGAAGATGACAATGGAGTCAATTATTTACAATTTCGCATTATGCATTATTTACATCTACAGACAACAGGAAAAAATATAATCTAACATACAATACTATTTTTAGAAGAAATCTTTCCATTGGAATTGCACCAAATAACATAACATAGTTGAATATTCATTAAACTTTTAATTAAAAACCTAACAACTTTTAGCCTTGAGCATACAGAGAAGTTAATGAAGTAAATGCACGTACAAGTTTTATTATTAGACAGGACTAATTTAGATCATATTTTTAAATATTTGAATTACTCAAACACGATCGAATTTCTTCCAGTGACTAGATGCACAATGAGTTAGCAGATAAAAGAAAAAAATACAATTTTGAGGGACAGACATTTAAGTGGGGGTTAAACAAAGTTGTATCGAGGCACTCTGCCAACGTACAAGTGTCCGACGTAGAGTGTCGGACTTAAGAGTGTTGGACAGAGTTTGGAGATGAGCCTGAGTGTACAGGGGACTGCGACGCCTCTATTGTGCTAACTGTCCATCATGGCACTACGTCATGACACCACAATGAAACACTTCAAGAAACCAAATAGCCAGATTTAACATTCTAGAGTGACCAGGCAATTATATGGAGAATTCAAACTGGCAATGCAAATATTGACACGTACGATTTAAATGAATGTTTTTCATCAATGTGAATAATTTAAATTCAGAATTAACAAAAAGTGTTTGATTTTTAATTATGGACACATGTGCGAATGCGCCCCAATTCTGTGACGTGATCAATACGAAATCTGGGCCCAGAGCACCTGACTGAATCAAAAACAAAACAAACATCTTGTCTTTTCTGATCCATAAATGTTTTTATAAAATGGGTTTCTTTCTTTTCCCCCTGATGCATTACTCATAATCCTATTCCATGGGGCCTCTCCAGTTACCACCAGGATCCTGAAGGTTAATATCAAAAGTGCACATTATCCCACTGTTGTAGCATGCTTTCCATGTGAAAGCTGTTCGTTGGTCTTAGTATAGTTGTATCATCTTTAGATATGATTTGGTTACCAGTGGTTTTGTTTTAGTAGGTATACCAATCTTTTGATGTGCTTTTGTTTTAGTGCTTTGGGTGTATCATCTTTAGATATGATTTGGTGGTTTTGTTTTAGTATGCATACCAATCTTTAGATGTGCTTTTGTTTTAAGTGCTTTGGTGTTAGTAGGTATGGTATATAAATCTCTATGCACATTATTTTAGTAGGCATATCAATTTTTTTAATTTAGTAAGCATACTAATCATTGGTAGTGCTCTGGTTTTATTAGGCACATCAATCTGTAATTGTGGTTTGGATACAGCATGGTTTTATTAGGGGTACCAATCAGCTTGGAACTAAACCACACTATGGTAACAATATTAAACTGCATTTTTGTAACTAGATAATAGTGATGATGTAGGTTTATTATAATGATCTTTGGAATGGGTAATAGTGATCCATGGTGATCAAAGTAGGCAGATTCTAGTGATCCCTATGGTAATGGTGTGACCATACAAACACAGAACAACAATGGTAGTCTACTATATATAGACTCCTAAACATGACCTTTTGAGTGAAATATGCCTTAAAATGGTCATAAATGTTCATGAATATTGAAAAGATTTCATCAATTCCCAAGAGATGTGATTTGATTTTAAAATCCTATCCTGATTTATTTTAAATTTGCATTCCAAAAGTGTCATTCCCATTAGAAGTGATTTAACTGCCATTGTAAAAACTAGAGACAGCCAATGGATTCTGGCCCATTAAAATCTTTAAAATAGTAATTAAATGAAAGCACAACCTAACGAAAGGCATTTATTTCTCTCTCAGTAATCCTGCTATTTTATTAACTAATCCTATTATTTTCTATTTAATTATAGGAGATTAATTAAGAAAATACCTTCAATAAAACAAGAGTGAAGCCTCGCAATGAATTACCTCGGCTTCAAGTGTTCCACTATGAAGAACATTTCTCCAGCTAGAAATGGCAATTAAAGTAATTGATCAATTGATTAGGAAATTAATTACAGATGAGATGAAATTAATTAGCATTTTTTATTACATCCTGTCTTGTATGTCGATATCTAGCACCTTACATTGCTGGTCTGTGATAGATTCCCTATTGTCCAACGCTATTATCTCCCTTTTACAACGGACATAAATCTCGCACCTTACGCCGATGCCCTGCCGACTGAGAACATCTTGTTGATTTCAAAATAGGAACAAAGGGCAGATATTTACGATGGTGAGTCAAGTGCGGGCGCCAGATGAATGGAAACGTATAATTATGCCACAGACAGAGTCAATCCATGTATCAGCTGTTGTGTGTTGTATCATGGTACACTGATGGTAACACATACCTTGAAAAATTTGGAAGTGCACATTTTTCAGCCACTTGCGAATTAAAGGTATGTGGTATGTATTCAATAGTATAAAATGTTATCATTATTGTTTATTAATTGAATGAATGAATTAGTGCTAAATTTAACACAGTGGGAGTATGTCACCAATAGCATATACGACTGTGTATTAATTAGCAACCACTAATACGAATGGCATATAAGAGAATGTAGATGTTTTTGTGGTCATACGTGTTGTATCATGATACAAAATTATGTAAAAAGATACAACAAAAGTCGTATTTGGGTCAGACATATCTTTACATATAGATTTCAAAAATTATTTCTGCTTCCTATGTAACATGGAATCCTAGCATGATATACAAATTAGTTTATAATATAAAAAATAATGGAAGGAAATATAACAGAGGAAGTCGGTCTACAAGAGAGGAAGTACAAGAGAGGAAGTCGGTCTACAAGAGAGAAAGTACAAGAGAGGAAGTGCCGATACCAGCATTACCAGTGTAGACATCTGCACATGGACGATATTCACTGGGGGATCACAAATCACGGACCTTGTCGCAGTTTCAATGTCTAATTACATTTTAATGTGATATGCAGCATATTACCTGCCTACTGAAGCAAGGAAAGTGGATTTTAATGTAGCATATGCACCACGTGCCCAGAGAGCATAGCTAGCACTCCTGGGAGTGGAGTCACCTCGGTGGCACTGGGGAGTGGCGCTTTAACGCCTTCACTACCAATAATCTGTACTTGTATATTGACTGCCAACCTCAGATACCAGTATATCGGTCTGAGTTCTCTGGCCTACACAGCATGCCTCAATTTTACGAAGGTGTCCTAACTATTTAGGAGCTCCTAAATCTATTTAGGAGCTTCTAAGCATTTCATGATGATGTCACAAGTCTTATTCCTTCATAAATCGACATTTAACTTATGAGGTGATAAACTGGGTCATAAGGTTAGGAGCTCATAAAGTTAGGACACCATTGTGAAACGGGGGCCAGAAATGCTTATCAGCAAAAGAATTCAAGAAAAATCAATAATCAAAGCCAGAAATTTCCAAATACTTCTATTCCCAATATTATACTATCAATACTTCTATCTCCAATATATTAATACTTCTATCTCCAAGATATCAATACTTCTAAGCCAGAAATCGCCAACATATCAATATTTGTAAGCCATTAATCTCCAATACCAGAATATCAATACTTTTAAGCCTTTTATCTCCAATATATTGATATGCATAAGCCACAAATATACAATATATCACTACGTCTACACATTACAGCCAATCTCCAAAATATCAATACGTCTAAGCCAGCAGGAAAGCTACAACATATAAATATTTCTAAGCCAGAAATCTCCAATACCAGAATATCAATACTTCTAAACCTCTTATCTCCAATATATTAATATGCATAAGCCACAGATATACAATATATCAATATGTCTACACATAAAAGCCAATCTCCAAAATATGAATACGTCTAAACCAGCCTGAAAGCTACAATATATCAATAATTTTAAGCCATTAATTTCAACAACAACAAAAGTACTGGTAAGTTACAAATTGTCAATATATTGATACCTTGTCAATACATCAATATTCAATAAGTACTTCTAAACTATAAATATCTAAGATATGTATTCATAATCCATACATCTCCAAAATATCAATACTTCGGAGCTATAAATCTACAAGCCTTAAATCTCTAAATATCAATAATGTAGTGCATGCAACACATTACAGAAATAAATATTGTTTAAAACAAAAAGTGGAAACAATTCCTCTATTGGTATAACAGTTAACCCCTCTATTAGTATAACAGTTAACCTAGTACAACATCAATCCTTCACTGCCACATCCACACAGTCTCATACAGTCTCGTGTACAGTCTCGTATAGGAAGAGGAGATTAATCTCTGTCACTGACAGAATAGTCACGGTATCACCTGTAAATTAGATAGGCATGGATAATCCCATCGGCAAATCCCATTTAGCCACCTGGTACCCTTAATTGCGTTATTATAGATGTTAATTAGGCTTTGTTCAAATATTAGCAAAACGAGAACTGTTTACCTGGAGTCAAACAATTCTGAGATGTGATTGATTTGATCAACGTTAATCACGCTGATTTTTATGATGTTTGCTTTGACGTAACATTAAAGTTGCACCCAAATAAAATAATCTGGTATCACGCATTGTCCACAATGAGGATATACCATTTAATGTAACATAACTAAGACTAAGTCGGAATGCTATATGCTGAATATGCTAAAACCAGTAATGATCCAATAACCATTGTGAAGCATTACATGCACAGTATATCTGAAATCGTTTTTAGGTTTTCAATCTAAACATACCTGCTTCCAAATCTCATGCCTGATAATTACAAACAAACGTATAAAAAGAAAATCGACTAATATACACAACAATGACATTTTAAAAGAACCAGCATGAAATTCTCTTTCAAATGAGATACCACACTCATAGTATTAATTTTCAAAATTGATGAACTGTAGCTACATGCCAGTCGTGGAACTGTTGATGATGTATGTGGAGGCAGCTAGCGGAGGTAAAAGGAAAGGCACCTGCATGACAAGCCATCTCTCTTCAGTTCGGCCTGCTGGTAAATGATGCGGAAAATGAGGCTTAATAGTTCTACAACAGCCATCTCTCTTATCCAACACAAAGTATGTCTGTGCACCATCTGCGCTGAGAGAAGCTCTTCTCTTCGAGATCCGCCTGAAACATGCACTCAAGTGTCCTCTCCACAGATGTAGCAGTTTGTGAGAGAGAAAAAAAACCTCTACTCCATGTTTATTTTTTGTTAGTGTTGTTGATGGACTGTTGCTTGTCTGTCTATCGGTAAGTCGTTCTGTCTGCAGTTGTATTGTCCAGTCATTCTGTCTCCATTCATTTTGTCTTCAGTCATTATCTCTTTAGCTGTTCTGTCTCCATTTGTTCTGTTTTCAATCTTTATCTCTTTAATTGTTCTGTCTCCAGTCATTCTGTCTTCAATCATTATCTTGTTAGTTGTTCTGTCTCCATTTGTTCTGTCTTCAGTTATTCTGTCTTAAGTCATTATCTTGTTAGTTGTTATGTCTCCATTTGTTCTGTCTTCAGTCATTATCTCTTT
>JAUTBQ010181819.1:0-10930 GCA_032361185.1 Lepetodrilus ovalis | reverse complement strand
CCGCTATCTATCTCTCTTCTCTCTTCTCTCTCTGTCGGATACTAGTTTATCCTGCACTTTTTAATGGATAATCTTGGTATTAGACGATTTTTTTGTGTGAGTAATACATAGATACTCTCCCTAAGTTCATGTTATACTAGTACATGTATAATACGATATCTAAAGACACTCGGTTAATAATCTCTTTATCATTCAATGTGGCAATTAAATACATATCTATAAGAAGACAACGTGTGAATCGTCATTGTGAAGGAACGCGTAGGAATACATACAGATCAGTAACTTGTAAACCGCTTCACTACTGATAAACAATTGGCGAAAACAGTGTAAATAATGTTCATATTCAACTATCAATTAGATGATAAACCCATTTATCTGTTCCACTTTATGTCCATAGCTACTTGTTTATGTTTTAGTTTTAAAAAGTATATTTCCATGGTATTCGCATTAAATGTCAATACAGACTACAGTTGATATACGTTTGTTTAATCGTGCCGTTAAGACTCATTTGTATGTCCAAGATATCGGAGATATGATCATTGTACTCGTTTATCGGTGGTTTTGGGTAGAACTATTACCACGCCGCAAGAAACACAAGCCATGGAATGATCGCACAGTGGTCGGCTATTATATACACTCACATTCCTTTCCTAATTACATATTGACGAAACACCTCAAGTACTTATTGTATTCCGGTGCCACGGCTGTTCGAATCTGCCGTTCAATTTCCTAGGAAGCTGGCGATTTGTTTATGAAGGGAATCTAACTATCGGTGCATGTCATCATGGTCATTGAGGCCTTGGGCAGAACAGAAAGATAATCGACGAGTTTGTGTTCTGTGTGTTAAATCTCTTCCTCCGTCGGTTCGCGTTTGTTCGCGGGAGTATTGTACCGTCCCGGACATCTACGAACCAGCGTCTCGGACAGAGAACAAAAACACGACAGATTTCACTCCGTTAGCGTCGTAATACGGTTACAGCCGACACTTATCTAATGGACTTTTTATGTCACAGCTTCACGTATCTTTCGTGTGTTTGTTAAAATTAAGTAAATAAAGATGATGCTATGATTTTTTTGTATAGAGTCTATGGTTGTATAGAGTCTATGGTTGTATATGTATAGAGTCTATGGTTGTGACGCACCACAAATCCATACAGTTCTATAATCCAATCTGTCCAGATATATATTAAAGACAAATTGTTGGTATCAGATGGTACACGCAAATCCTTACCGAACACCACAATCATAAACGAGCGTTACCTCAATTTTACGCAATTGTTTCCAGAATCCTAAACGAGTGTTATTACTTCAATTCTAAACAAGTGTTTCCAGAATCCTAAACGAGTGTTGCATTCATTTAATCATCCTTCGTTCAATGAGAAGTTGAGAACAATATATGTGATTGTATGTTTAGGAGAACGATTGTTCCTCGTTTTGATGGAGTTCTTCCTCTTCTTTGCAGGTTATTCGGTTCAGGTGGAACATGCTCAGCCTGTTCTCAAAACATTCCTGCCAGTGAACTCGTGATGCGCGTGCAGAGCAATGTCTACCACCTCAAGTGCTTCACGTGCGTCTCGTGCCACGGGCAGTTGGTGCCAGGAGACAAATTCAGTATTGTCAATGGCAGCTTACTGTGTGAACAAGACTACCCAAAAGTGCTAAAAGGTCATGCGTCACTTCCGCCCTCAAGGGCAGTGCACAAGGTAAAGTCACCTCTAGCAGTTTCGTAGAATCAAGGTAAATATACTTTTATTTTCGTATTATTAACTTATTTAGCTTATATGTTGCTTTTATTATAATTGTCATGAGATATGTCATTGGTATAGCAAATAAAATTAGATTAATACAATCGGATAACATTTCAGGTGTATACTAACTATTCAACGACATTAAATAAATGCCTTCAGGCCCGTGCTTTACAAGATGGACGTAATGTAGTCCCGGCGTAAATTAGGGTGTACGTCGTGGATCTGTTATGACAGGAAATGACGTAGGCTTTGATTAACGTCCGGGCTACCGGTAAAACCCTTTCGGAAAACGCAGTGAAAAATAATAAACGAAACCCTGTCAGTTTTCAGGACACGATAACCGGGTAGTATATTGAATTTAGGGCACCAGTGAACAGTTTCTACAACGTAGTTAATTAGCAATAAGATATCTAACAAAAAATCATCCCTGCTTACATTTCTTTCTCACGTTGTTGTTCTTGTAAACAACAGACAAGAACCCTACACCCAATCAAGAAAACATTCGTTTTAATAACTACACATTCCTGGGTTAGCCTCGATTTCATTAACCAATCAATTGTGCTAAGTGCAAAAATGTATCCTCATATCCTCGATTTGGGCTGGTGCTGTTAAGTAAGAAGACCCGACATCCGGATATGTTCGAGCTATGATCAAACCATAACGTTATTGCTGCACCACGGCGATGAACAGCTTGTTATACGAGGGTAGTATTACTGTGTGTCTGTATATCGCCAGCCTCGATCTTGTTTGTTTTGGCTCTGTAGAATCGGAACAGTTGTAATTGTAATTTCACCAGTATAATAGTCGGTCGTGATGCGCTCAAAGAATGTTGATGCGGCTCGTCGGCCTATCTATAACGTTAAGGTGATGCTCAGTCCTGCCACGTTTATCGTCTTTCTTGTGTAGGTGTCTTCGTAAACTTCAAAGGGGGCCATTCCTTCACAGAAACGGATGTTAAGAACACCCTTTTTTTTCGTGCTAAACACCGTTGTCATTTATTGTAAGCGACGAGATAGTGCGGTCCCACTTCACGTGAAGTGAGAAGTGTATGTATCATGCGTAGATGTGTGTTAAACATTCTGTTAGACACTTTGTTTTTGTTAACTCGTAAACATAGTTACCATCTTTCTTTTCCTAAATCTCATTTGTGCAAAGGGCAGATGTGACTTTGTTAAAGCATACGTCGTTGTCGTTGGCGTCGACTACATCTTGGTGTAGGTGAATATAAGAACATAACAATGATAAGCAAAATATGTTATTAGGGCATCGATCTGATCAAAATGGGGATAAAACTATGACATATTGATGATATTGTCCTTTCAGTGATTTAATGAAGACTTGCTTTTAAGTGGGCGGGAAGTCTGTATGAACGAAGATTAATTTTATTAAATAAATTGATTACTAGTATATTAATTGTAAAAAAACCCACTAAATTGTTTTAACGATCCATACAGTGAAGCATTGATAAAGATAAGGTGATGTCTGAAACAACCCAACGAGAATTATCAATATTCAATGATTTTAAGTCATTTTCTATAATGTTATCTGTTTTTGTTTTCTAAACATCTTCGACTGCATCAAATCTAGAGTTTTTCTTACCGTAATAGTAAATCAATCAAACATACCAGTAACTTTTAAAATCTCAGCAACTTGACAGGGTCCACGATATTGGATGATATCACTCAATATAACGTGATCTATAACAAACAAACTTACTTGTATATTTGTCAGTTGAGCTAGGGAACGTTTGGCTCTATTTTAATGTTACCTACTGGGACGAAAAGTATTAGGAGATAAGACGAGACTGCGGTAAAATGATATGTGATAATTGGACACATCTTGAAATGTAATAGGATTTGAGTTGCATTCTTCTGTCTTTATTCATTTACATGTTAATAATTCAACAAATTATCTGCGGAATCGATGACAATTTGTACAGAAGCTCGGAACGCTTGTCGGGTCGTCTTAATAGTCTACCCCATCTGCGACTGCAATTATTTAGCGAACGCGGAATTGCAAATTTCAAGGAGCAGCTGAAATTAGAATTCGATATTCGATACTCGCCTTATTGCCAGAACGCTTTGCAATATCGTTACACCGTGACGGAACTAAGGCCAGAAATAATGCTGAATATCAATCCACACTTGCGAGGTGTGTCGTCATGAATATTGCATGGTTACGTTATTTTTCAAATTTGCGAATGTATTATAGATTATTGACCGCGGGCGTGGATATTAAGAGGATTAGCCGGAGTAGTTACAGCGATACGGGTGCATCTGCTCTATGTGTACCGGAAACGTGCACTGAAAACGAGGCTGAAGAGCCGTAACACGACGTAAGATGTAAGGCTATGGGCTCGTCTGTACGATACCGCGTAACTGTGAGGTAGCCTCAACTCCAGTCGTAGCTATGGTGCAGTCAGTGGATACGGTTGAAGTACGGTCACCTTAGAGTTACGCCTTTTAGTACCTGAATCAACAGACAGGTCTGTTTCCACGAACTGTGTTGTACAGTAGTACGTACGCCATGGCTTTGTTATAACAGGAAATGACGTTAGTCTAGGATCTTGCGCTTCGAAGGTCGTAACTCCGATACGATAACACGAAGCTACGACTCTTGTATAGCTACGATCATTCTCTCGTACGAGGGCCTGATGTCACGTTGGGTGTACGACTGCGTGAAAAAAAAACTTGACATGTACCTTCCGTGTTGACGTGAACGTACGTTGAACGTAAGATTCAATCCGCATTGGTCCACCAAGTTAGGCCTCCATTGAGTGTCGTTTCTTGTCAGTGACACCAGAGCAGGTGTTGAAATTCACACTGAACAGAAGTATCCGATGGTTCGTTCTCTGTTCGGTATTTCGCCAATTAGCTGTAACCATGCACACATGAAAACAATCCAGAATCCCGGTACTTGAATGTGTCATCGTAATTAACAAGATTACTCAACTTCAGTGAAATAGAACTGTGCAAGACGAACCGTGGCAATTTGTGTTTCTCATTTGTACCAGTAATGCAATAATGAAATTAACTGCTTCGTTCATTAAGTTCACTGTTAATCAATGGAATATGAAATTGTCTTCTATCCCAAGCATGTAATAGATTCGCCCCATGATGTGATGTCATTTTCGGACTGTTTTTCCGATAATTAATTGAATTAATAATTGATTGCCAAACGTTGTATCACTCTGTACTACTAAGTGACTTACGTTAATAATACATTGTGTTTTCTTACATATTCTATTACCAATACTGCAAAATGAATGCGTTCTTACTTCTATTTTGTCAACTGTCTTTTGTTCATACATTTGGGAATTGGACTTGACTTTTCTCTTTAAAAACATATTTTCAGAATAGATCTGCAATATGCCAATATCTTGAAACCGATCGAACTTTGGTCTTTCCCTGTGAACACGATACGCACTATATAGTCTTATTTCTAGATGTTCTATTTACCGCCGAACTATATTTCTGGGCGTTACAGGGAGATAACTCTGTATTGAGAACTAGTCAGCCAGACTTCCGACCAGGGGAGCGTCCATTACGACTTACCCCGGGGTGGAGGCCGACTCCAATCCAACCTTGACCTCCCTACAGTATGTTGCGGCGTACTTACCGTCGTAATCGTCGTCAGACCGGCGGTAAACGTTCATGGCAGCACCGGTTTAATCTAAGTGTGTAGTTAATTAGAATGACACACCATTACCCCCTAGTGATCGCTCTGCCATTGATCTTCGGGTCTTTCCGTCACCGCTGACAGCTAACATGGACGCCGACACGAGTCTAATTAGCGTGACGCTAGTTAAAGTGCCTTAATTGCCCACCCTACCGCTCCAACCAGTTACCCGTATTGGACGGAGCGCGGCCTAATTAGTATTGCATAATTGACGGTAATAAACGCTTTAATTTCCGCAGCTATTTACCGAAAGTAATTTGGACGTACGAGCGTTGTGGGAACATTCGTCTCATACCTTCATGGCCTGTAACCCGTCGTCGTGCTAGTTCGGCTTATTGGGATGGGGGATGATTAGCTGGTAAATTAAAAAGATGGAATTACTTTCTCACGTCTGACTGGCAGAAGCAGAGGAGACTGATTACATTGGTTCTGGAATGGGAGGCCAGTGAGCTTCTGACCTATCGTCATGCAGCCGATTGTAATATGCACTCAACCCGCTAAAAGTGATTCGTTTCTGGCGTTAGAACTAGAAACTACAGAATGAATAACCAGCAATAGATTGTATTACCCAGCAAAAAGAACATAGCACCAAACCTGACAATTGTGTCTCGATCCTTTCCAAATGGAAGATTCGAGAAAGTAAAAAAAAAAGGATAAATGAATTATGGAAAGATCTATATTCAAAGCAATAAATGAATTGTACTGTTTACATGTTGCCTGTAATGAGACCTAGGCTGTCTAGTTAACGATACGTATTACGTACATCGACCGCCTTCAAACATGTTCAATAACGTTGTTTCTATGTTCTATTGCAGGTCTGCTGATAAACCGAGATGTCTTGCGACAGTGACGACAGTTGTGTGGTATAACTATAGACTACTCCGTGTAACCGAGAAGCGTCGCCTCACGCAGACTTCATCATTCTTACAGTGTCAACAGCTGGTGGTTCCCCGAATCTTGGTCAACACACGAGCAATGTGGGACCCTCGAGCTCCGGACTGTTGTTGTGTCTAAATATTTAAAGTGATGGCGATGTTTGACATTGCTTAGGCTCAGGAAACAGAAATGACTGTATACGAATCTGCAGAGCTTCGTGGAACAACACAAACAACTGTTTGAGGAGTTACGTTTGCACTAGATCTACCTAACTCAGTTTTCCCCCTGAACTCTATTTTGTATCTGAGCAGTGCTCGAAAGACGAATATACGTGTAGACTGAACACACGCCAGGAAGGTTGGGGGAATGCTGGTTGGGAAACAGAAAGACATCGTATGGCGTGATATACAGCCGCCATATTGGATAATGCTGACGCAAACATTTGAAGGGAAGTGTTGCCATGGTGATACCGATGTGGTTGCTGTCGGTGGTGTATACTTGTAAATATTCTTTCTACAGACGTTATTCATGTAAACCTGTGCTTTGGTCTGGTGTCTGGGACCAGAACGAGGCTCCGAGAGACAGTCAGTGACTTTTAGTCTCAAAGCTGTGCTATCAAAGAAACGTTGCTATTTAAATTCGTCGCACTTGCCCTGTGTGTATTACGTCATGACTAGAATACAGTGAATCATCGTACTATTTAAGTGCCTATATTTTGTCTATAGCCCGCCTGGTACGCGTATACGTGTCCATACAATATCTTAACAGTTCGTACAACCATGACAAACTAATAGGTAAGCTACGTATCCATGTGTGTGTAAACGTATAAATGCACACCCGTATGCGGAAACGCACGCGCTTACGTACACATGGATACGTAAGTAACCGCTAAAGATTACATAATATGAACAGGAGCGCTTCGTTTGTGAAGCAGCCCCGTGTGAGCACAATATAATATAATAGTCCAGTACCGAAGAACACAAACACACGCTGCTATTCACACTGCTATTCACTCGGCATATTCACGTCTTGTGTAATGTTCGAGCACTAGGAATCTCAATATTGTGGAAATTATTCTTGGCAAGGAATCAAAACTAAGATGTGTTGACTTGTTAAACATGTGCAGAGACCTGCTTTCACGATCTCTCACATCCGAACTCAACTCTGGTGTCCTAGAATGTCTGTCTTTGTGTAAAGTTTTCAGCTTAATATTTTGAAATGTTGTTGAACTTTTACGAAACGAGAAACCTCGATTGGCTGGTGCGCGGGTGGGAAGCCAACCACTAAATAAAGTCAATGGAATTTATCAAGATTAATTTTCGATCCTGAGGTGTATTCACAGAAGGGGCTAAGCAAGAAACATGTTCAGAACGAAGACAACCAGAAGACGATCTGTTGTTTGCAAGCTGATACTTCTACTATTTAGCACAGTACTGGAAACACGTCATATAATAAACTTGCTAGTGAGTATTGCCATATGATTTTAATGTGATAACGGCTGGTATTCTCGTTTAGTGACCATAACGTTTACTACTAGTTTAATGGTAGGCTATACTGTAGTTATATTCAGAATACTACCATTCCAACGGCCGTTCTCTTGTAGCCTATTAACCTGATAGTTTTCAGTTTAGAGGTACCGACGTCATTTTAGCGTTGACTTTAACACATACATTAAATAATACACACGATAAATCGTTTTACACACTGATGAATGTAACACAGGAGCCACATGTGGGTCCTATTCTCGAAATGTTCTTAGGATCTTCTTAGCCTAAGAACGTGCATAGCACGTGTTATAAGTATCCTTAAGATTGTCGTACGATCCTAAGAACGATTCGAGAATAGGCCACCCCCTGGACATCGTTTCATGAAGCTCTCGCATACGCTACAAGACCATAAGTGCTCTCGTAGCGGTCTCGTAATCACTACCATAAGTGCTCTCGTAGCAGTCTCGTATTCACTACCATAAGTGCTCTCGTAGCGGTCTCGTAATCACTACCATAAATGCTCTCGTAGCAGTCT
The DNA here is from genome assembly GCA_032361185.1 of Lepetodrilus ovalis. Lineage (NCBI taxonomy): Eukaryota > Metazoa > Mollusca > Gastropoda > Lepetellida > Lepetodrilidae > Lepetodrilus > Lepetodrilus ovalis. The sequence goes on along the minus strand of JAUTBQ010181819.1, from coordinate 2,606 downwards.
CGTAATCACTACCATAAGTGCTCTCGTAGCGGTCTCGTAGTGTAAGTGCTCTCGTAGCGGTCTCGTAATCACTACCATAAGTGCTCTCGTAAGTCTTATGGTACCAAACGTTTTCGAAAGCTTCACGGAACGGTGCCCTATTGTTGTCGAAGTCAATACAGTTTTACATTGAGCCGAGTTTAGCACAATCCTGCTGCTGCTATATACTAAAAGTAACCTTTGTAAAGTAGAGATATGTCGTTTGCTTCACGATGACATTTCTTGGGTATTTTCGCTTTTACTTTACATTGACAAATATCAATAAAAATGGCAATTCATGGGTATTCTAACATTTATTTCAAATTTATTAATTATATTACTAACAATTACATTTCATGGGTATACTTGCGTTTACTTCACATTAATAAATTATACTAGCAATGACTATTTATAGGTAGGCATATACTGGTATTTACGTATAGGTTCTACGTAAGTATAGCGGACATTGTGACTGGTAGTCTCTTGGAAGCTATACCGTGAGTTACACGTCATGGTAGAAAGTTCTATCTACATCAACAGCTACACCAGTAGCTACACGTCCTAGTATGGGCCCGGTACAACGACGCTTTGTAAACACGTACATCTCTGACAACGTACTGGGTTGTTCTGATATCTGGAGCTTGTCCTATATGTTCTGTACAATCAGAATGCAGAAGGTATGCGTGTATATATAAGATTATTGGCTGAGAGTTGTGTGAATTTCAGCCCCGGAGACATGTTGTCATAATGTACAGTGAGAATAATACATTTAATATGATGTCCGCTCGTCTATTGTGTTTTGTCGGATGCTGTCCGTCTGGATAACAACGGTTGTTTTATTACAACAAGAAAGGCCTTAAAACTTGAAATGGTGGAGCATGCTTGCTTCGGAATCGTTGTTATCTGCTGAGAGAGAGAGAGAGAGAGAGAGACACACACACACACACACACACACACAGAGGCGGAGACAAAGGGCTATGGTTACTAAAAGTTATGATTTCTATCCGACTAAACAAGTACCATGAGTACGGTGATACAGCAATTTTAATATAACTAATTAACAATATTTCTAAAAAGTTGTTCTGCAATCAACATTATTATTAAACGTATAGAATTACTGTTCCAATGAATTTTCTCGCATACTTTCTATCTAATCATTTCTCTCGTGTTCTGTTTGTCTGGCTTTACAACACAAGTCGTCGTTGTTACTGGAACCCTATTAATCAAGCGGACTGTATTCTAATTCCCCATACATTCTTCTCCTGAGTCTAATCATAGGCTAACTTTTTGCAACTGCTTTTACGCCGCGCCTTTAATGCGCTAACTGTTAACTATTCTATCTATCACAGCGCTTGATGATGTAACTTTACGCCGCGCACGCTGATTGGAGAGAAAAGTAGTCCCTTTGTACCAAAAAAACTGAGAAGATTGGAAGCCTAAAAGTTTTCTTCGTTAATTGATTGTTGATTAAAAAGCCCCAGGCCTACTTTACCAGTGTAATTTAATTATCCAAATTGCCATTTCAACTTTTGCAAATTACTTTTCGTTAATCATCGAACGTACCAAAGACTGAATAGAAGGGGAAATAGATGAAATAGGTTGGCACAAAAAGCGGCTTGCGTAATGGGGAAGAAAGAGTGATGAAGACGTTCATAGCTGAAACGAATTTGGATTTGTGTTCTCTGTGAGTTGACGAACTGCTTTGCTTGGCTTAGTGGGGAAGGTGAACATTGTTGTGGATTAGAACGGGCAATATGGATCATCTCGGGCAATATGGATCATCTCGGGCAATATAGATCATCTCTGGCAATGTGGATTCGTACAGACAATTATTACAGTATACCGCCGAATGGAATGGAAACATAGTACACATTTTCAGCACCTACCATATCAAATAATAATTTATTACTAATGTATGTTTTTTTTTATAATGAATACTATACATGTAACGGTTTTGCCAGATGATAATATGCATATCGAGCAAATATCTCTGGTCAAGAACTGTCTGAAGGAACTCAATCTAATTATAATTAAATACGAAAGTTTCACTCCCAAGATATATGTACGTACACTCAACAACGATCTAACATAACTTCTATATACAGACACGTGTCAGAGCGACCTTTGACCTCATCTCGACCCATATTTCTCGACCAATCACTCGAACAACCCACGGAGTTTTAGCCATTTATCGGCCGTCTTCTGTAAGACTAGATGTAACTTATCACGAAACAAGGCATCATCTGTTCGTAGTTATCGGCAATGCTCGGTTATTTCCGTTATACATATGAAATATTAATCAAACTAAAAAGTGAGAAGTGTCTACCAGCAAGTTCCGAATGTAAATGATCCGTACAACAAGAAACATGCTCAACCGTGCAGACACGGTACCGCCACCCCACGAGACAGCGAAAGTGAGCTTGTGATTGGTTAAGGTCAAAGGTCGCTCTCACACAAGTCTATTACTAGTATAGGAGTTATGTTAGATCGTTGTTGAGCGTACGTCTATATATCTTGGTACAGTGTGTGTGTATGAGAGAGAGAGAAAGATAGGCGGGGAGAGAGAGAGAGGGAGGGAGGGGAGAGAG
>JAUTBQ010181808.1:0-10930 GCA_032361185.1 Lepetodrilus ovalis | reverse complement strand
GATCGCATATAAGAACACATCTCAACTTGCAAATATGCCCTTGGAATATGAGTGGGCGACATTTTGCGCAACTTGACGAGTCAGCATAAAATGTTCGGGGTCACGTGGGTCCAAATTTCAATCAATCGTATTAAAACTTTCATGCACGTGACAGTGGATACGCGACCTCTTAAAATAGCTTGGGAAAACCCATGAATGGAACCAGCACTTTACTTCATGGTGATCATTTGAAAAAAAAAATCAGAAAACGAACGTTTTAGGGAAGTGTACGGAATTAGAAGCGTGTACGGTATTAGGGACACTGACTCTATAGGCCTCCTGGTTGACAATACAGTTCTGTTCTTCCTTCATTCCTTCATTGCTTAAACTGATTACGTGACTGAAATTAGATTCTAGCATTGTTTTTCAAATTTTGAAAATATAGGCCTGTGTCTCCAGAGAACATTTGTCCTTAGCTTGAAGTGAGGTCATGTTGCCTCCCAGCCAAACCGGATACTACAACATGTGGTTTTGACGATATAGTGTAATGATACAGTAATGCCTGTAAATACATAATACATCTGGCTGTTTTGTGTGCACATTTATATATGACATTAAAAATGTTGATACAAATATCGGACTATTACACCACATGATTTCATAATAATAAATGCTTTTATTTAATTAATTTTTCTTCCTAAATATGGAGTTGTCTTTGAGTAGATTGTCTGATTTGTGCATTGAGGTTTTGTCAACAGTATTCAGAATTTGAGATTCACTTGTAACTTATGTGCTCATAGGGCTGTCTGGACATCCACTTGCACACAGCGTTAACATGCAAATTAGCTAACAAACATGGCTTGAAGGTTTGTATTTCATTGGGGTTCATGTCCATTGTTCATCTGTCTGTCCAAGTTCAATTACTGTAAAGGCATACTAGTGGCAGGTGTATAAACAGACTACAATCTCTGATCTTGCTTCACTGCCCATGTGGTCTTGTCTGCTGGTCTTCGGCTAGTCATTGTTGTGTTGAGGATGACCTGGGTCAAAACCATGTATTGAGTATTGCAGAGTGTGTTTCACACCTTCTCGTTCAGCTGACAGTCACAGTACCACTTACTTTGTCTGATAATGATGCAGACTGCTCTAACAAGTAGCAAACTACCTGGGTACCCATTCAACAGCTTGATTTGTTCATTGTGGAGTGAAAGAATGTATTAATGCTAAAAAACACACAATATCTTGTGAAGCCAAAGACAACAACTATATATAGGCTCAGCATTGTGTGTCAAAGTTTCACCCAATTCAAATGTATCGTATTTGGGTAGGTCAGTTATCGGGTGTGCAATGTATACTGGCATATTCGTGACAAAAAAAGAAACTCCTTTGTGTGAGAACTATGCGCCCTATTGTGTGACACGCAAACTATTGGTAATGTGACACTGATCTAGTCTGGGTTATTTAGGCTCACTGAGTCACTGACACACACTACCTTACGTCGTGGTCATGAGCCCATCTATTGATTCATGGCATTACCATTGTTACAATATGCACTTGTAACCTAAACATGTTTTTGCATGAAATCGTTATTTTGTAGTTTGCAGTGTTGTGGACATAACAGGTTTTGTCAAAAATAATCCTAATTTCTAAATAAATACAAATTACCTGATTAAAACTAATGGTATATGCAAATAACATGGATGAACAAGAGCTGTATCCTCACCTATGATCTATGGTTTTGTTGTGTTTTCAAGCAGTAATAACTGATAAATATAAGGAACATCCCTGTCTGAGGCCATGAATACATACATACATTGGAGGCCGATATTAAAGTTTATCACTTCCACACCAGCAGCTGTGAGCCAGTGGTCAGAGGTTTACAATGTTTATCGCTGCCAGAGTTTCTCCAGACAGGTATACAGTAGACAGACTCTGACCAGTAGGGGGAGCATCAAGCTTCACACGGAATGGAATCAAAGGATGCGGAGGGAAAGTGCTAGAGTTAAAAAGTTTTACTTCATTTTCGTATATATCTCCACTAATCACTGCTAATGGACATGCTCCTATTTTTGTTTATGATTGCACTTTTCATGTTCACTGTTGTGTGTTTGTCTTCTAGTTGTAGTAGTGGAGTAGGTGCCGCTCATTGGAAGGTTTCCTGTGACCGTGGTAATCATAGGGGAATTGTGGAGGCTGGAGAACCTCTCTTCCATCACGCCTATTTATGTATTGTACTAGTATCCTAGAACTAGGCACTTTACTTATCACACTTGTTATTATGTGAGAATTTGGGGAAATGGTGATAATAATTGAAATAAAAAAATTCTTTAAAACTGGTCATAATAATGTTACCAAAGTAATGAAGACATTGCTGTAAGCTGGCAACTATCATCGTTGATGTAACTCATGTATTATTAACATCTGTACTCTCTGGTCTGCCAGCTGGACATGAAAGCTGCCTGCAGTAATGATGGTACAGTAATCATCCTTTGTTGTCCAACTGGTTCAGCTACTTCAGCTTCAGGGTTACACTTTCCAGCTATCACTTCAGACGCGACTTGTTGATATGTGTTGCACTTCTTGCAGTGTTGTAGCCCTACACGATCTGTGACTCATGGGAATAATGCTATCTCTGATCTAGATATCGTTATGGCAACTGATGGAGAGGATATCTTGTGAGGAGATAGAGGATATCAAGGGTCTGGAATTATTCCTATTAGATTTGGCGCCTTCAATTTATCAAATGAGAAGGATTTGCGGGTACAGTTTTGTAGCAGCTGATTTACCTGACTGGGAGCTGTCTAATGAGAAACAGTTGAAGTTACAGAGCCTGAGATACAGTTTAGTAGCAGACGGCTTGCCTGACTGGTAGCGGTCTATTTGAGAACCAGTTGCGTATTGATTGGGATCCGTGTGACAGAGTTTGTATGGCTAAATAATTAGTCGAACATCATCTCCTAGGTATCCCTGGCAACACAATGACAAGCTTTCGGTACTTACCTCGTGCTAATTTCGTGTAAATTGTGAGAGTTATTTAATATGCAGGGAAAGTGGTGACGGGCTTGTAGGAATAACGAGGTTTGACTAATGCCATTCTGAGGACCAAGACATTTCCTACGGGGATATCTCTGGCGGAGCAAGAGTTGAAAGCTGTCTGGATCTCTGCTATAGGACTCATTGTAATCTCACTAATTGGTGCCAGTAAGGCCACACAGCTACGACCACTGTCTTAGGGCTGGCCTCTGAGAAGGCCATGTCACTGCCACTGGTGACCACTGCATAAATGTCACGTCCATGTTGTGGTCAGTCGACCAACACAGGCCGGTTTCTCGTGATAAACAGGCGATATTGTGCAGTGGGCAGTCTGGAGGAAGCCTGAGTTGTGTATACAGAGCCTCATTTTACTGCATGGAATTATCAGTTTGACAGTAAGCAGTAGAAGACAGACTTGCACTCCAGGGAACAGATTATCACAGGTTTGCGGTAGACGAAGACTGCTATCGGGAACCAGGGTGAATTCCATATATTGATTCTTTGGATCTCGTGAATGGGCTGTCTCACAAATTCAGGACTTCATATTGTGACGGGATGATTTAGACCCATTACAGCGTTGTTATTTCGGTGATGATTGCCAGTCTGGTTATTAAGGAGGATACATCATGAAGAAAGACACGAGACAGCGGAAGCGCTAGCAGACAACTTCCTGTAGTGACGACGACAAACATGGAAGCCAACGGCACCATATATAGCGATGGTTCACATTTCTCAATGTTCAATTGACATTGATTTCTTGGAGGATGTCTCGGAGGCAATGTCATTAGTCAGCTATTTTGGAAATGGTTCCGTCGTTCCAGAGAATATCAGTGCATGTTATACTGCCAGACAGATGGGTGATACGGATGTACTGGTAGGAAATACGAGTTGTTAGCTCATTGGTCGATATTGAAAGTCCATGTTTCGTGAGCAGACATCTATTATCTCCTGAGTAGGAGACTTTGCAGTGTGCACCACAGCGATCATCGATAGCAGCTCAGTGTCGGACTAAAGTGTGTACAAGATATTCCTGGTAACTTGGCAATATTATTCCGATCGATTTCAAATTTTTGTGGAAATTCATATTTCATGTTGGACGCCACTGACACTTATGACATTCCTCATGAATATTTAAATATTATTTTTCTTAACTGTTGAATCATGTTCATGTTGGGGATCAAAGGATGAAGGAATGTCTGTGATGGTCGACAGAAGGCAGGGAATCCATCAGTGCAGTGAGAGTGTTTGATGTGTTAGGCCCGATTCCTCCGAAGACAATCAACAGTCCATGATGCAGTCACATAACATATTACAACCACCACAACCTGTTTACATCGACATACGACAGTCATAATCGCGCTTGTATGTTCATGGTGTCACATCGCTGCTGAGCTGAAAGGCGTGGAAACTATATTCAGGAGGGAACGCCGAGAGCTACACGTTTTTTGAAAGTTCACGACAGAATTCTGCATTAAAGGAGATTTCCAATCTGGCTGGTGATTTTGCCGCTAACAGCTGTAACGTGATTGGGTGAAGTAGCCAGGCCCCAGTGCATGTTTCTACAGTCTGGATCTCTACTGATAACTTCAAATGTGTGCTACTGGGTGACTGGGATATCTCGATGTGTGGACAGTTTACGTAAGCCGTAGGAGTCGTATCCAAGTGTTCCTTGCTGTTTGGGAGATTATACCGTGATGTACCGGAGAGAAGAGTCGTATCCAAGTGTTCCTTGCTGTTTGGGAGATTATACGGTGATGTACCGGAGAGAAGAGACGTATTCCTTATAGAGACAGTGGTCTTACTGCTTCATTGGCCTTCGAGACTATTTTCTGTGATTACGCTCTATACTGTGATTATGTTCTGACTATGGATGACATAGAGAAAGACTCGTAGATTTAACTCAAAGAGGGATATTTTAACGGAAGAAGAAAGACGATCAAGACGGCCTTCTTGAGGTCCATAGGTCATCAAGACAATTTTCTGTGACTAGGTACTATACAGGCAGATAAAAGCCTAGAGGAAAATTTTGAGGAAAGAAATACAAGTTATATATTCATATGTGAGGATTGTTGCTATAACACAGCATTATGCCCTTGTAAGCTGAGGCTATTAGTGAGGCAACAATGTTAAGTGCAGAGTTTGAACTGAGTTTTATCTGACTCGCTGGAGTTGTGAACTCCCTGGTGCCTGGGACAGGGATTGTTTGTTGGAAGTGTCCTAGAGTCAATATTTCTACGTGTTCCTGTGTGTTCTGACATAGGATACACAATCTGCCGGCAGCCGGACCCTCTTTTAGATTAGCTCGTTACATAATCTGAGTTCACAGAATACAAACTAGACCTGGTCAAATGTTAACAGAAGTTCCAGCCGTTTAAGCTGTTCCTGTCTCCTGCAGACTGACGTTGACTCAGCGAAATTCAAGATTCGGCGAGGTACACAATTCAGAGCAATTCACAGTTTCGCGATTCATTGCGATTCATGGATATTTTCACCGATATCCTCTGAGCCTGTTCACTGTGATTCTTAGAGCCGGTTGTGAAGATATTTCCATGAACAGAGTGATGGAGATCATGAATTGAGTGAATATTATTATTCAACAGGAACTGTTTTGCTAATGTCTCTTTGTGTGAAGCCCCCAGTGCAGTTCATTGAGTGACAGATCTGTTAAATTGAGGAAGTTGATTATGGTCTGGCTAATTCTCTTCTGAGACGTAATTTGAGATTTATGTCTGAGCAGTAATATCTTAACTTTTAGATTACATTTGACAGGAAATAAGAGTTAGTGGTGTGTGTTTCTTTTTATGGACAAAATGTAAATGTTTAACGCACATTATAATATACAACGTCATCTACTGGGAATACCTGAAATTACATGCACCTATTTGAATGGACACGGACCACTTGAGGGAATCCCTGTCATTCACGATACAGCTGTAAGTGTTAAGATTCAGTTAAACCATTGCTGGCTTCAGGCACCTAGTGAGGACCTGGCTCTACATCCTGGCTACATGTATGTTCTGTCAAGATAGGAAATTGTGTAATCATTAAATCGAACTGAAGAGTTAGCTTCCTGCTCCGTGTAACCTGCGATATTTAACCCATAGCTGATCGTTTTGTGGAAATTTGAGATTTTGTACATTTTTGGAGCAGTTTTGCCACGTTCTTCAAGTTGTCTAACTGAGGACCTCGAGGCGAACTGAATGTTACACTTCGACTCATCTAACCACAGGAAAACGAGGACTGTGTGTGTACATTCACGTTGGTCGTCTATTTGTGTACGGTCGGCCAGTTTGTAGTAAGGTGACCAGTGGACAATGTCTCTGGAGTTGATGATCAAATAAGGAGTATAAAACAACAACAAATGTTTTACCAAGTCGCTGAACACTTCTTGAATAGTCTTGGCTAAACGTACAAATTATCCTTTTTTGGTGGAAGTTTGTGGCCCTAGTGGAAGTGCAGTGATCTTTGTGAAAACTCGAAGGAATATTCCGTACCACATTCCGTATCACTGGACCACATTCCGTATCACAATGTGTGAGGCTGCTGACACTCTGGGTGAGGTTGTCAGGAGGAAGAAGAAGTCACAAGTGTCGGGATGTCGAGACAGCTTCCAGGTGAGTCCATTTCTAGTACTGTAGTATATACTCCTGTCACAAACCTCCTGGTGCGCCAGTGCTGATATTGACTGCAAAATGACTATGATATTGACTGCGATATTGACTACAAAATGACCCCGATATTGACTGCGAAATGACTGCTTCTGTCGCATCACAGCAGTATTTGGTGTTAGTACAAACTGACATAACTGCTAGTAATTAGGTTATCGTGACTTCAGTGCTCATCCATCATCCAGTCTAAGTAATATTTTAATTGCTGTCGACTAGAAAGTTGTCTGTTGTTCATCATCTGGATTGTCTGCATGTTTAACCTCCTCGTTGCTATTGTCTTCTGGAACTGCCCTTTTTGATATTGTAGTAGTTATGATTGATAAGTCCAAAATGGACAGGTTTAACCTTTTTACTGCTGGAGATAACCAGAGATGCCAAAGAAAAAACAATCAAGGTTAAGCATGGAAACTGTTGATGATATATTATGAAAATACACCATTGGTCTAGTTACCTGTTGCAAGCTTAAAACGCTTCACTAGCATCATTGTTTAGAACATTCATAGGTCCTGAAATATGTTGAAGCAGCCATAAAATCTTAAACAAAGCCCATAAATATTTCAAACAAACACTTGTTTATAGGTTACCAGTGGAGGGGTAGCCTAGTTATCGTGGTTATTATTTGTCAGTGGTGGTTATTCAAAAATATTAATTATTATCCAAGTGAGTGAATTCTCACCATTTGGGGAATTTTTCATGTAGTATTGTAGATGAAAGTATGGCAATCTTCAAGTTATTGTTAACCATCTTTGAGGGGATAAGTTAAGAGGGGTGGGGATGTCATGGACCCCAAATACAGCGTTATATCGAGGGGACACTGTATTTCCGATTTCTTTATGGTTTACTTTTCTGGATACACAGACACACAGATGTGTTTGTAATTTAATCTACACCAGACCTCAACTTCTAAATGTTCTTATCAGTTCAAGAAGGTGTTGGTTTACCAAATGAGTTTCTGACTAGCGAAGCCTATTTCCATATCTGTTGCTATATCAGGTTGCCTGGTTACAGATAGAATCAGCATTGACCATTTACAGTGGTTGTGCAGGAATTTAAGAATGTATGTTATACCAGCGATTTGTTTCAACAAAGTTAAAGGATGGACGTCCTCACATCAAAGGTCTGTAGTAGTTCTTCACTTCCTACTGTTGGCAGGATCAAGTGTCGATGCTGGCTCCAGTTCGTTACTGGGCTTCGTTAGCAGTAATTAGTGTGTGTGGACAAGTAGAACTAGAGATTGAACAACCACTTCAAGGTATTCTTCCTGTTGGCAAACGACAACATTTCCTGTTGAAGATGTTAAATCAAGATGGAAAATATTCTTGGAATATATCCATGATTGCCAGAATAAATAGAGGATATTCAACCAAGTTCTTTTCTCAAATACCATGTTTATCTCATCGAGTGGGGTGGGAGAGTCAATATTTTCAAGAGTGGTGCATAAAACTCCACGAGATGAGAGAAAAGAAACTTGAATGTTCTATTTATTACATAAGTGCAGTGAAATATACATAAATTTCATTATTTAGTCAAGTATTAGTTCATCTAAGAACAGATCAGCCTACTTCATTCCCCGTCCCTCAACCGTAAAATGGTGACATGCTTTGCACGTGCCGCTGAACTGGTTCAATGTCCTGTCCTCTGCGACCCGTGAGACTTCAGAGGCTGTTGCCCATTTAGTTATTTTCACATGTGAAAAATAACACCTGTTATTTCTACTCCTAAAACATGGTATTTCACTGCATTTATGTAATAAATTACAATGATCAGATAAGATCAATAGAAACTATCAATAAAACTGATCACCAGATATGATCATAACTGATCATAAATGATCACCATAACTGATCACAAAAACTAAGCAGAACTGATCAGATCACAAGAACTGAATGTGTGTTCTGAGTTTCTCTGAATAGCTAGCCTTTACCAGACTTATAGTTTGTGGGTTGTCTCCCTTCCACTGTAACAAAGTGTTTCTCTATAGACGTCCACACCACTTTGTCGTCAGTATTTCCAGTAGGTGAGAACTATTCCATGGACCTTGAACTGGAACCAGACTTATAGTTTGTGGGTTGTCTCCCTTCCACTGTAACAAAGTGTTTCTCTATAGACGTCCACACACTTTGTCGTCAGTATTTCCAGTAGGTGAGAACTATTCCATGGACCTTGAACTGGAACCAGACTTATAGTTTGGCATGAAATGAATTGACACCCCTATTTCGTAGATTATCTCGTTAAATACTTCATGGAATGAAACACAAACAAAACTTCAATTTCGTCTTTCATTTGCCCTAACCAAATATAATATAACCAGTAATATAATGATCACCAAATATTTTGAGTACTGTAAGTATTATTTTATGCAGAGGGGTGACGTTCGAAAGAAGGAATGGGAAAAATGATCCACTTTGCAAGTGCTGATGCTCATCTCATATTAGGGCTAAGGAGTAGCGCAGTGGTAGAACGTTGGACTTCAGAGCCAAAGGTATTGAGTTCAAATCCCACCCTGGGGGTCGCCTGGCATCAATGTTTGCAGAAGTTACATTTCTGACGTGATATTGATAGGATGCACTGTCTGTAGAGTGGCAATACAGATCCTTGGTCTGTCAGTACCAACCGGTGCTCAAAGTAGCGCAAAGGTTCACTGCAACATTCAGCAATACGGATGTTGCGGGTTTCCTCCTGCTCTAAACTGACAATTCATGATGTTAATGAAAGATTCTAGAAAGCGACTAAACCACATTACAAAAAAAACCATACCCGCACATGCAAATTCAGTCTATTTGCCTGTTCTTTCTTTCGGAAGTTGTCCGTCCCCCTGCATTTAAATAATGCTTACTCGAAATATTTGGTGATCATTATATATATATATATATGAACAGATTTTTTTTATTAGTGGTAAAATATTTTTTAATTTTTAATTTTGGTTAGGGCAAATGAAATAAGAAATTGAAGGGTTTTTTTGTTCTTCATTCCATGAAATATTTACCGAGATAATCTACAAAATAGGGGTGTCAATGCATTTCATGCCAAACTATAATTGGCGCACTCACGACACAAAATATTAATAAAATATTAATGTAACCCTAACCCTAACTAAGTGAGCCAATCAAATTGGGTATAGATCCCACTTTTACAGTACAACATAGCTAAGTAGAACTAGTAGTCTGGGAGGCGACAGTAGACTGGTTTTAAACTTATGTTGCCAGTCGTGAGTTTCCACGACAGGGCTGTCATTGCGGACACTCAATCATCATCAATTGAGACGAGGGTAATGGGTGACTAGGACCCACACTACCTGTTTAACCTCCTTCATGCTACAGGCAACTGGAGCCTCCCAATAGGGCAGTGATTTATCTTCTCCATGTTGTAATCCTGCATATCCTTCGTGGTTATCGTTGAAACTGAATGGGTCCGTTCATAAGTAACCACTTCTACAGTTAGGTAAAGAAATCCACACGCGCCTCGCATCTCAGCATTCACCTCGCACTGCTACTTTCATCTGGCTAATGGGATGGTGTGGGACATCCGTTAAATAATGTCACGGACCTGTGACGCACAACAGGCAAAAAAAACTGATCTACTCACTGAACAAATAAACCCACTCACCAAATTAAACCACACACACCCAGCATCATTTGGCTTCGGAAAAATCTTTTCCCTGGTCAGTTGATCGTCGTTTTACATTGGGGACATCAATGGAAGCCAACATGAGTGCAGTTTGTGAAGTTAGAATTGAGATTACTGATACGGAACTGGAAGGATTTGCCGATGTTGATCAGGTAAGGAAGATATCAAATTAGTAACACACCAGTTAAACACATAAAAAAATGATCATATATTACAACTCTCTAGTTGGAAGTTATCCCAAGATTACGTTTTGTGAAATGCTACTGAACTTTTTAAAAAGTGCTTAAGTATTGGGATTTTGATCCATACATAAAAGTTGTTATATTGTCGACATTGACAGTAATTCACAACTCTTAGGGTTCTGTACTTGTCAGATTTTGTATTGTTTCAATTCAGCTGTGGGTCAGATTTTATATCCTGTCATGTCAACTTCGCATCAATTGATTTTTTGAAGCTGTCTGAATACTATGATTTGATTGTAAACTTGGGTTCACAATGGCTTGGTGATCTTGTTTTGTTTTGCTGGACAGACAGACAGACAGACATGCACACACACACACACACACACACACACACACACACACACACACACACACACACACACACACACACACTCACACACA
>JAUTBQ010181807.1:0-24372 GCA_032361185.1 Lepetodrilus ovalis | reverse complement strand
TTGATTATTAATACTAACAAAAGCTCTATTTAAAGTTGCTTTAAAATCTAGTTTTATTTGCTCATCTTCAAATATGTTTTTAATTATTAAGCTATTAGCCTCTGCAATTAAGCCAAAACTTGAATCTGGCATAATTGAAGTTTCTGCCAAAGTTTTTTCTCCTTTAAAAAAAAGACTTTTTTTATTTTCCAAAATATCAAACTTGCTAACTTTAGAGTTTTGCATTTCAGTTATAAATAAAAACCGTCCTTCAGAACTATAATTAAGGCTTATTGGAGCGGAAAAATCTGAAATTATATTTGTTTTTAAATCTCTAATATCAGTTAAAAAAACATTCTTTTCTCCAGCAGCAGCAAGAATTCCACCAGAAGTGTCAAAAGTAATTTCTGAAATGTTTTCCAAAAACTGTTTGGATTTGGTGGAGTATTCAACCAAATCTAAAATATATAAAACATTTGATTTGCCAATATAAGCAAGCACACCTTTGTCCTTACTAACTTTCATTAAAGTTGGGATTTCTTTTAGCTCAATATAATTAATAACTTGATTTGTGAAAGTATCAATAACTGCAAGTTTTTTTGAGTTTTTATCACTAACAAAAGCATATTGTGTAGGAATATCTAGGGCTATTTTTAGTTTAGTTATTTGTTTTGGAGCAACTTGTTTTTGGTAATAAAAAAGCCCTGAGAAACTCAGGACTATTATAATTATTCCAAATAAAGGATATAATTTTTTCATAATAAATTAGTTGTTAATTTGTTTTAAAAATATTGCTTAAATGAATATATTTACTTACTCTTATGTTTCATATGCATAGATTTCATAGGTTTATCATTATAAGTTTCTTTTTGATATTTTATAACTTCTTCCACAGTTTTTACAACTGCATCACATTCTGCGGTTTCACTATTATCAAAGAAAAATGTTATTTTATGAGTTTCTCCTGCAACAACTGGTTTTTTAATATCCATAAGCATAATATGGTAGCCACCTTTTTTGAAAATATTATCTCCTGTTTTTAAAGGGAATTTATTCATTTTACTCATAACCATTGAGCCATTATTCATTTTCATTTCATGAATTTCAATATGCTTAGAAATAGTTGGTATTTTAGCTTTAGTTAATGCAACATCAACATTACCTTTTTCAAAATCCATAACCATAAAAGCACCAGTTACCTTAGCACCTGGAATAGTTTCTTGAATCATACAGTTTTTGACCTCAATATGCCCCTCATAGTGTGCAAAAGCACCTGTTGATAAAGCAAGAGCTGTTAATAATACTTTTTTTATTTTAGAATTTATTGTAGATTTCATTTTATTTTCCTCATTAATTAAAAATTCAAACATCATTTGAACCTAACAGATTATTAAGTTCTTCTCATTGTTATTTTACACCTATTTAACTTCAATATTAATACTTATATTTCCTCAATTATTTTTTGGTAAAAACGCATTTCAATAATGTTTTGGGCAGCTTGTTCGTTATTGTTATTTAAATTATTAGTGAATTTAGTTTCTAGTTTTTTAAACTCTATTTTTAAGTTAGTTTTTATTTTTACTAGTTCGTCTTTATCAGCCAAATCAATTTGCTCTCTTATCTCCATTTGCTCTAAAAGAATACTTGGGTTTGTGTTTTTAAATGTATTAATTGAAAACTCATATTCTGCCAAATTAAGTAAAATACTTGCTTTTTCAATTGGATCAGAAAGTTTTTTGTAGGCAGTTGAAATATTTGAACTTATTTGTGTTGCCATCAATCTCTCTTGAGTAGTTTTATTGACATAATTATCTGGGTGAAATTGTTTTTGAAGAATAATATATTTCTTAAGTAATAAGTCTTTGTCAATAAAATAAGTTTGCTCAATATTAAATAAATCAAAAGGATTATTTGGATTTCCTAACATATTAGTTACCTTTTTTTAGTTTAATAATTTGTTCAATCTCTTGCTTTTTAGATTCTAGCTGAGAGCGTTGTTTCCAAGTAAGGCTTTTATTACTTAAAGCAATAGTAACTTGTGCTTTTGCTCGGCTATATTCTCCAGATAGCTTATAAAAATCAATTAAAACCTGCTGTTGCTGAACAACTTGTCCTGTTTTTAGTAAAGCTTCTGCGTATAAATAATATAAATCAGGATTTCTTGAGCCAATTTCATATTGTTTTTTTAATATTTTGGTGGTCTTTTTGAAATTATTATTATTATTTAGAAACATTGCATAATCATAAGCTACAACACTATCATTTTTAAATCTTTTCCATAAAGTTTTATAAATAGAACTTGCTTGTTTATTTTTACTTGAGAGTAACGCTAGCTTGGCTTTTAGTAATAAAACATCTCTTTTTTTACTAAATCTAGAGTTTAATTTACTTAGTTGTGAAATTGCATTTTTTATTTTTCCAGATTTTAGTTCTGCAAGTGATTTTGTATAATAATAAGCATTTTTTATTTGGTTATTACTATTTTTCAAATCATTCTCTAAAGTAGTATTTAACTCGTTAAAAGAAAGCATTGAAACTCTTATCCTTGCTTTAAACAAATAATATTCATCACTACTTTTTAGTTTTTTATGTTTTGTTTGTTTTAAATCTTCAATTTCCATAACTCTATCCCTTGGAATTGGATGAGTTAAAAGATAACTAGGAGCTTGGTTTACATAGCTTGGTGAATATAGTTTGGCAAAAAAAGTTTGCATTCCTAACTTATTAAATCCTGCTTTTTGCATAAGATTTTTACCAATTCTGTCCGCTTCTTGTTCGTGAGACCTTATATCATTTAATTGTTGTTGAGTTTCATTTGCAATAACAGCCTTAATAATTCCTGCACCACCACTGCTAGATGTCTTACTTGCAACCAAAACTCCTGCAATTAAAGCGGCTGCATTTGCAAGTTGCCTATCTTTAACTGCAAGGATTAATCGTGCGATATGCTCTTGTGAAACATGAGTTATTTCATGTGCTAAAACTCCAGCAAGTTCATGTTCATTATCAGTTGCCAAAACAAGCCCAGCATTTATTCCAACATAACCACCTAAACTTGCAAAAGCATTTATTGAAGTTGAATTAGTTAAGAAAAAATTTAGCCCAACTCTTGTATTTGCATAAGTTGATATTTTATAACCTAAATCTTCAAGATAATCTTGCTGTTGAGCGTCGTTAATTATTCTTCCTTGTGATAAAAGATGATTGTAAGAGGCTTTTCCTATATCCGCTTCTTTTGTTTTTGACCAAAGTTTAGAAGATTCATCTCCAATATATGGTATTTTTTGTGCGTTTGAACAAAAAGCAAGAAGCACTGAGGACAATATAATAGTCTTTTTTAGTATTTTCATAGTAAGTGAGATTATAACCTTTAAATTAATCAATAATTAATAAAATATGAGTATAATATAATTTTTAAAGAGAAAATTACAAACTTAACCAAACAACAAAATGGCAAAATTTATTACTTTTGATGGAATTGACGGCTCAGGTAAAAGCACTCAAATAGAAATGCTAGCGGATTACCTTAAACAAAAAGGTCAGGAAATATATATAACTCGTGAAATTGGAGGCTGTGAAATAGCTGAAGATATAAGAGACTTATTATTAGATCCACAAAAAAACATAACTCCTTTGTCTGAAATGCTTATGGTATTTGCAGCAAGAGCGGAGCATTTAGAAAAAGTAATTAAACCAAAAATAAAACAAGGAACTTGGGTTATTTGCTCAAGATTTACAGATGCAACCCTTGCTTACCAAGGTTATGGGCGAAGTATTTTACTTGATAAAATTAAACAACTTGCTGAGATTGTTCATAAAGACTTTAATCCTGATATTTCTTTTTTCCTTGATTTAGATGTGAAAAAAGCAGCAAAAAGGCGTGATAAAAGAGGAGAGTTTGTTGATAGATTTGAGTTAGAGCATATTTCATTTATGCAAAAAGTTAGAGATGGTTATTTACAAATTGCAAAAGATGATACTGAAAATAGGTGTGTTTTAGTTTCAGCTGATCAATCTTTGGAAGAAATATTTCAGCAAATAAAAAGTCAAATTGATAACTTACTTTAATTATTCATAATGATTTCAAATAACTCAAATAATTTAAATCAAGTTTTACCTTGGCATAAAGATATTATTTCTTATATTGAAAAAGCTCAAGACCAAAACAAACTACCGCATGCAATTATGATTCGTGAGCGAGATGGGTTTTATGAAGATAAGTTGATAAATAATATAGCAAATATGATTTTGTGTGATAATCAATCAGTAAAATGTGAGTGTAAACATTGCAAATTATTGCAAAATGAAACACACCCTAATTTGATTTATTTAAATGCAAAAGATAAGGTTTCAATAGATGATATAAGAAAGCTAGAAAGTAACCTTTGGAAAACTTCACTATTTGAAAAACCTAAAATTGCAGTTATAAGATTTCTTGATTTGATAAGTATTGGTGCAAAAAATTCATTATTAAAAACATTAGAAGAACCACCTAAAAATGTGTTTTTTATAATAAGTTTTGAAAATAAGGCTTATATTCCAGCCACAATTGCTAGCAGAGTTCAGCATTTGCACCATAAAACAGCATCACAAAGTGAAATTGTAAACTGGTTGGTTCATAAAGCTGAGAAAGAAAAAACAATTACTACCCCTGAAGCAATAATAATTGCAAAATTAGTAAACTATAATCCTGCAAAATCAATAGATTTAATATTATCTGAGACAAAAGTTGATGAAATTAACCAAGAGAAAAAACTATTTGCGAGATTTATTCTAAATAAATATCCAGCATTTTTATTTGCAAAAAGAATAGATAAAAATAACTCTGAAGAACTTTCAAGAAGATATAAAACATATACTGAAACAATAATTCAAAATCTTTTTAAAACATCAGCGAATGATTTCGGAAAAGATGATTATAATTTGTTAAACTATCAAAGTTGGAAAGGAGTTACTCAAAAACAACTTTTTTTCCTTTGTGATTGTTTGCAAGAAATAATTAATTTAAGTAAAACTAATGTTAATATTGAGCTACAAGCAAAAAATATTTTGACGATATGGCAAAATGAAAGTTATAAATAATTTAAGTAAAAAAATAGGTAAATAAATGACAGAAAAACAAAAAATAGAAAATACTGAAAAACCAAAAAATGCATTAGCACAAAGTGGTGTTTTAAAAGCTTCATATAATGATGTAAATACTTTATTTAACTGCTATATGCCTTTTGTGAAAGGTTGTGGATTATTCCTTCCAAGTGAGATGGATTATGAATTAGGAACAGAGGTTTTTATTATTATAACTTTGCCAGATGAAGAAAAGTCTAAGTTTGCAGTTTCTGCTAGAGTTGTTTGGTTAAATCAAAAAGTAAAGCTAGGGAAAAAAGTCCCAGGTGTTGGTTTGCAAATTCTAGGAAGTAAAGCTGAAGATATGAAAGAAAAAATAGAATCTATTTTAGGAAAAAGAGCAAAATCACCACTTCCAACTGCAACAATTTAATAAAAAAACTTAAATAAATCTAACAAAATGTTTATAGACTCACACTGCCATTTAGATATGGTTATCAAAAATAAGGATATTGATGGCAACCAAATAACTATTTCTCAAATTATAGAAAATAATAAAAGAGATGAAATAGATAAAGTCCTATGCGTTGCTGTGAATACTTATGATTGGGAAAGTATGAAAAAACTATGCTCAGAATATGAAAATCATATTTATATAAGTGCTGGAATTCACCCCTGTTATATGGAAAATTTGTTAGAAGAAAATTTTATAACTTTGGAAGAACAAGCAAAAGATAAACAAGTTATTGCAATAGGTGAAACAGGGCTTGATTATTATTATGGTAAAGATAATAAGGATAAACAACAACATAGCTTTGCTAAGCAAATTGATTTGTCAATAAGAACTCAAAAACCATTAATAATTCATACAAGAGACGCAAGAAAAGATACTATTGATATTATGCTTTCTGAAAAAGCTAATAATACAAAAGCCGTAATGCATTGCTTCACAGAAAGTATTGATATGGCTAAAAAAGCATTAGATTTAGGCTTTTATATTTCTTTTTCTGGTGTGATTACTTTTAAAAATGCAGCTAGAATTAGAGAGGTTGCTGAATTTGTTCCTTTGGATAGAATTTTGATAGAAACTGACTCACCTTACCTAACACCTGAGCCTTTTCGTGGTAAAACAAATATGCCTAATTATGTGAAATATATTGCAGAAACAGTTGCGAAAACTAAAAACATAACTGTTGAGCAGGCTGGTGAAATTACTTCAAATAATTTTAAAAAGTTATTTAATATTAGTTAATATTACTTAAAAATACAACTAAAAATCTAGCCTTTAAGTATTTGTATTTAAAGAATTAAAATTACAAATTCTCAAAAACTATCATCTTCTTTTTCAAATCTGAACCCCAATGGTATTTCCCAAACTTACCCGAGCTTTTAACAATACGGTGGCAAGGGATAAAATATGAAATTGGGTTTTTACCAATTGCAGTTGCACAAGCTCTAACCGCTGTTGGCTGGTTTATTTTATTTGCAATATATTGATAACTAACTAATCTAGCAAAAGCTATTTTATTCAGTTGCTTCCAAACCTTTATTTGAAAAGCAGTTCCTATAAGAAGTAAATCTATTTTTTTAGTTTTGGATTGATTTTTTAAAAAACTCTTAGGGTTATTTAGATATGAAATAAGACTATCTTGAAGGATATTATTAATATTATTAGAACAAATAACTTTGTTTTTAAACCTAGATTTAATATCTAAAAGAATTTGTTTTTCAGTTATTCCATCAAACTCCTTACTATCACTCAAAAAACCTAAATAACAAATCTTGTCTAATATTGTTGCAATAACTATTTTTTGAGTTAATTTGGACTGAAGAAAATTTGGACAATCCAAAATAGAATAGTTTATATTTTCTGAATTATATTTTTCATTGTTTTTCTCTAAAAATTCAAGGTTAAATAAATCATTGGATGTTTCTTTACTCTCTATTATTCCTATCATTTTTACTATTCATTGCTCCAATTAATTGAAGATTGATTGTTTTTTTCTAAGGCAAAGTTAGTTTTACTAAAATGTTTGCAACCCCAAAAACCTCTATAAACAGAAAGTGGTGATGGATGAGGGGCTTTTAAAATAGTATGTTTTTTATCTATTAGTTTAGATTTTTTTTGAGCATTTGCCCCCCAAAGAATAAAAACTAAATGCTCTTTCTCTTTTGAAAGTAGTTTTATTACGCTATCTGTAAACTCTTCCCAGCCTTTATTTTTGTGTGAATTTGGTTGTGATTTTTCAACAGTCAAAACTGTATTAAGTAAAAAAACACCTTGTTTTGCAAGATAAGTTAAATCTCCATTATTTGGTGGTTTTATTTCTAAATCTGTTTGCATTTCTTTATAAATATTGACCAAAGATGGTGGTATTTTTATATTTTTATTAACTGAAAAAGCCAGCCCATTTGCTTGAATTATATTATTATCACAACCATGATAAGGGTCTTGCCCAAGTATAACAACTTTAACTTTATCAAAATCTGTTAGCTTAAATGCATTAAATATATTTTTTTTTAAAGGGTAAATTTCTTTACCCTTTTTCATTTCAAACTCCACAAAACTTATTGTTTCCTTGAAAGATTTACTAGACTTTATTTTCTTTAAAGCTGTTTCCCAAGTTTTGTGGTTATTCATTTTATTATTAAAGAGAGTGGTTATTGTTTTACTTTACATTTTATTAATGTCTGCGAAATACCTAAATTATCAATAGTGCTATCAACCTCAAGTCCAGCTTTATTAATATAATTAAATAAATCTTTGGAGTAAAACATTTTGCTACAACCATTAGCTATAGCTGTAAAGTATGGTGATGTATTTATTACAGCAAAAGAAGCTGCCTCAAATTTTTGCTTATCCCATAGTGATTCTAAAATACATAATCTAGAGCTTTCACTCATTGATTCTCTTACTTTTGTTAGAATTTTTATGGCATCATTTTCTGAAAAACAATCAATAAATTGGCTCATCCAAATAATATCAAACCCTTTTGGTATATCATTATTATTTTCAAGCATATTTAAAGGGTAAAATGAAACTCTATCTTCTAAATTATTTGCTTTTATGTTTTTTTTAGCCATTTCAACTTGGCTCGGTAAGTCTAATATTGTGATTTTTGTATCTTTTGTTTTTTTAGCAAAACAAATAGAGAACTTTCCAGTATTTCCACCAATATCTAGAACAGTTTTTGGTGATAGTTTATCCAATGTATCAATAGACTCATTAAATGCTAAGTCTGAATAATAATGATCAAAATCAAACCAAGCTTTTTTTGCAGTATCAGGCAATTCTCCAAGGTTTGGATATATAGTATCCCAGTCACCAAATACCTTTAGACCGACAGGCTTTTCTTTTTCAATAGATTTGTCTAAATCATACAAGCCTTTATAATTAACAAAGTGGTTAAAATTCATATTTATTTCTATCATTTCATCATTCTCTAAGAAAAATCCAATTTTAGTTAGGAAAAATCTCTCATTGTCTTTATAAACAATAGAAGCACTTAATGCACTTTCAAGTAAAATTTGAACACCATATTCACTTATTTTAGTTTTATTAGATATTTCATTGATTGTTAATCCATTAGAGGAATCATCAAGAAGTTTTAAAATTCCAAATTTCTTTATTGACCTAGCAATTTGAAATATTACAGGTGCAAATGCTATTTTTTGAGCTTCTAATTGAGCATCTAAAGCAGTTATTTTTTCTTTTTTCATATTATTTACCCCTTTTTAAAATTATTGAAGTGTTTATACCACCAAAAGCAAAATTATTTGTCATAAGATATTGTATTTCTAACTCTCTAGTTTTATTAGTTATATAATCCAAATCTCCACATCTTTCATCAATATTATTTAAATTAATTGTTGGACAAAACCAATTTTCATTCATCATTTTGATAGATATTATAGTTTCTAAAGCACCACAGGCACCAAGCGTATGCCCCATATAGCTTTTTAATGAGCTAATTGGCGTATTTTTGCCAAACAATCTATAAACTGCATTACTTTCAGCAATATCTCCATGCTCTGTTGCAGTTCCATGAGCGCTTATATATCCTATTTCTGATTTATCTAATTTTGCATCTTTTAATGAATTTTCCATAACTATTTGCATAGTTTCACTGTTGGGCTGGGTTATATGAGTTCCATCAGAATTACAAGCAAAACCAACTATTTCAGCATATATTGTTGCACCTCTATTTTTGGCGAATTCATATTCTTCTAAAACTAATACACCAGCACCCTCACCAATAACCAAGCCATCTCTATTTGCATCAAAAGGGCTAGGGGATAGATTTGGGGTTGTGTTTTTTCTGCTTGTTGCATAAAGAGTATCAAAAACAGCAGCTTCACTTGCACATAACTCTTCAGCACCACCAGCAAGCATGGCTGTTTGCTTTCCATATTTTATTGCTTCATAAGCATATCCAATTCCTTGGCTTCCAGAGGTGCAAGCACTAGAAGTTGGTATAACTCTTCCCTTTAAACCAAGATAAACTCCAATATTTACAGCCGCAGTATGGCTCATCATTCGGACATAAGTTGTTGCATTTATGCCTTTCATATCATAGTTAATAAGCATATTTCCAAAATCTTTAACGGCATCAGTACTTCCTGTTGAAGAACCAAATGAAACCCCCATTTCTCCAGATTTTATCAAATCATTTTCTAAAAGGTTTGCATCTTTTAGTGCATTTTCTGCAGCAACTGTTGACATTAAAGCAACCCTTCCCATACTTCTGGTTACTTTTCTATTGAAGTGTTTAGGTTTCTCAAAATCTAGCACAGGCGCACCAAGTTTTGTATTTAAATCTTTATACTTTTCCCAATCCTCCATATATTTAATACCACTTTTATATGACTTTAGGTTATTTGAGATATCTTCCCAATTAGAACCAATTGGAGAAAATGCAGACATACCAGTTATAACAACTCTTTTCATTAGAACATTCCTCCATTTATAGAAATAACTTGTCTTGTTATATATCTAGCTTCATCAGAAATTAAATAATTAACTAAACTTGATACCTCATCAGCAGTTCCAGCTCTTTGCATAGGAATAATCTGCTTTATTATATTATTATCTAAATCTGCAGTCATATCAGTTTCAATAACTCCAGGAGCTACACAGTTAACAGTAATTTTTCTTTTTGCTAGCTCTATTGCAAGTGATTTTGTGGCAGCAATTAAACCACCTTTAGAGGCACTATAATTAACTTGCCCTCTATTCCCCATAATTCCAGAAACTGAAGCCATTGTAACAATTCTCCCACCTTTTTTAGCTCTAACCATAGGCATAATAGTTGGGTGTAACACATTATAAAAACCATCAAGGTTGGTTCTTATAACATCGTCCCAATCCTCTGGCGGCATAGCAGGGAACGCATTATCTCTAATAATTCCAGCATTACAGACAACGCCATAATATGCACCATTTTCCTCAATATCTTTATTAATTTTACTTTGGCAGTCCTCTCTATCTCTTATTGAAAACTGAATTATTCTTATATTTTTTGCTTTTTCACTATATTTTTCAATAATATCATCAACTGATTTTTTGTTGCTATTATAGTGAAGAACTACTTTGTAGTTATTTTCTATTAATCTACAAGCAATTGATTTTCCAATCCCACCACTTGCACCTGTTATTAATATTGTTTTATTATTCATAAGTTTCCTTTTTTATATTTTATATGTATTTATATATTTTTATTTAAAAATGCTCTGCTATTTCTTCTGGATGAAACACATTTAGAGTTGCGGTTATTTTATTATCTGCCCAATTTATTTCACAATCAAACAAAGCAAGACCTGATTCATCAATATATTGTTCTGTAACCTTAATGTTTAGGATATCTCCATTTTCAAAATAAGCACAGCTAGATTTGTAATTTCTAGACCCAAGTAGAAAACCTATTTTGGGAGCTTCACCTTTTTCCTTGCCCAAAGAACCAGCATAAGCTGCTATTGATTGAGCCATATATTCAATGCCAACATAGCTTGGAACTCCTTTGTCGGTTATAAACATAGAGTCTTTTGTTATTTCAACTCTAGTTTTTATGGATTTATCTTTGAATTCTATAATTTCATCGACCAAAACCATTTTGCCTGAGTGTGGTATATATTCGGTTATATTTTTCATAGTTATAAACTCCCAAAAACTAAGCTGGCATTGCTACCACCAAAAGCAAAAGAGTTTGATAAGGCTACTTTAGGTTTACCTAAGTTATTTATTAAAGGAACTAAATTTAACTTATTGATTTCATCATCATAGCTATTATCATAAATATGAGGTAAATATTTATTTGAAGAATTATATTTAGACATAGATAGTAAAGAAAGCCCCATTTCTATTGCACCAGAAGCTCCTAAAGTATGACCAATCAAAGATTTGCTTGAGCTGCTTAGAGGGTTGAAGTCTTTAAATAAAAGACTAACGGCTTTGCTTTCCATTGCGTCATTTTGTTTAGTTCCTGTGCCATGTAAATTTATATAATCAATATCTTTTAAAGTTAGATTAGCATTTTTTATAGCCATTTGCATTGAATTAATAGCACCACTTCCAGATGGATCTGGTGCTGAAATATGATGGGCATCACTACTTTCGCCAGTTCCTAGAATATAGAATTCAGACTCTTTATTTTCTAAAATAAATAAAGCACAGCCTTCACCAATATTTATACCATCTCTATTTTTTGAGAATGGTAAACATTGTTTGTATGAAAGCGCACCAAGTGAATCAAAGCCTTTTAAAGTTAAATCACACAAAACATCAACTCCACCAGTAATGACAGCATCACAAATTCCAGTTTCTATCCATCTTTTTCCTGTAGCAATTGCTTTGGCAGAAGAAGAACAAGCAGTTGAAATGGATAAAGCAGGAGCAGTTAATTCTAAATATGTTGCTATAAATTCGGCAACGCTTCCCATTCTTTGCTGGTCTTTATGATATTTATTGTTCCATTTTCCTGTTTTATCAAATTCTGGTAAATATTTTTCTAAGTAATCAACACCAGCGGTGCTAGTTCCTAAAACAACGCCAATTTTATTTCTAGGATATCTTTCTCGTAAACTATTAATACTGTCGGATATGTTAGATAAGGTTTTTAAAATCATATGGATAGCACGATAATTATATTTTAAGTTTAATTCGCTAGTTAAATTATTTTGGTAAATATCTATTTCAAAATTATAGTCAACCAAACCAATGATAGTTTTATTTTCTTTTAAATAATTATCATCAACTTTCATTCCAGATAATATTTTATTAATATCATCACTAAAAAGATTGTCAGATATTTGTTCTAAATTATTCCCTAACGGAGTAATCATACTAAAATCAGTAATTCCTATATGTTTTAATTTGTTATTCATAAGTGTTTAACGATTATTTTGTTATTTTTTAGTTTTATTTCAGTTTTTTCATTTGTTTTGCTGATAACTTTGTATGTTTCTTTTTTTGTAATATATTTATCATACAAAGCAATTGTTATCGAATCTACAATCATTGCTGGTGAAGACTTGTATAAAATTTTATTATGAGTTTCAAATTCTGGCTTTTCTTTAGTAAATCCAGCTGAAAAATAAGTAATACCTTTGTTATTTTGACAGCTAACTCCAACTAATTTATTAGTTTTTATTTCATTGTAACAAATAAATTCTTCTTTGTTTTTTCTGCCAACTTTAGAAACACTAACTAATAAAGTTGTAATTCCATTATAATTAGAATTTGCCCCAATTACATTTCTTTTATAGCTTGCACAAGAAGCAAGTAAAAGTGATAGTGCTAAGATAATTATATTATTTTTTTTCATTTGATTGTTTGAGTTGTTTTAATTATGGCTGGAGATACTAATAGTATAATGATTATACCAAAAATAATGGTTATACCAAAAGATGCAATAACCGCTGTTTTGCTAAGTGCTAATAAACCAAAAGATAAAATAGTAGTGCTACTAGACAATATAATAGACTTTATTGTTTTATCTATTAAAAGATTGCTTTTTAATTTATTACAGCTTTCTAAAAATATAACATAATCAAAACCAATTCCAAGGATAAGTAAAATTGCAAGAATTGTGAATAATGAAATATTAAAACCTAAAACATAAGTTAATAAAGTTGCAAATAAGGCAGAACTTAGAGGAAGTAAAACTAATTTTATGGTTTTTTTATAGCCAAAGTAAAATAAAGAAAGCAATGAAATTATAGTTGCAGCTCCAGCTAGTGCAATAATAGTTTTGTATCTGAATTTTTTAAATAAATCTGATAAATCTTTAGCTTTATTAATAACCATAATTTGTGGATTATTTATTTTAACTATGTCAGAAACATTTTTTGTAATTGGTATAAGTAATGCAAAAGTTTTGTTTTTTGTGGTAATTAGCCTATTACTAAGTAAAATTTTCATAGCATTATTTTCTAATATTTTTGTGTAATTAATTTTCTTTATAGTTTTTATTTTATTGTAAACATTAGAGAAACCAACACTTGCTAAGTAATTTTCAAATTCCTTTGAGTTATATAAATTATTTAAATTTTCTGAAATATATTTCTGATTTTTCTCAGTTATTAAAACACTAGATAGAGGTTTATAATTTGTAAATGAATTTGGATATTTATTTATAATTTTCTCTTCTAAATTCATAAGTTCATTAATACTTTTGGACTGAATTAGTAAGACATCTGATGAAGCATTTATTTCTAAAATACTTCTAATTTTTCTTTCTTGTGTAAGTAACTCCTGTGGTAAAGCCTGCATTTGTTTTATGTTATCATTTGGTTTTACCAAAAAAACATTGAGTAAAAGTAAACTAATAAATAAAACACAAACAGTAATATTACTTTTAAATAACTTTGCTATTTTATTATTTAATAATAACAAACTAAGCTTTGAAAATATCTTACTATTTATTTGCACTTTACTTTTATAAAATTTAGGAAGCAACAAACTAACACTTAAATAAGAACTAATAAGTGCAACAATAGAAAATAAAGCAACTTCAGATAAAATACTAAATCCAACAAAAACAAAGCCTAAATAAGCTAAAACACTAGTGCAAAGTCCAAGTGTTAATGCAGTTCTTATTTTTGCTATAGTTGAATTTTGCTTAGAGTTATTTGATGAGTTAGAGTCGTTAGCAATGAAGTAATGTAAACAATAATCAACACTAACACCTGCAACTGATGCTCCAAAAATCAATGAAAACATTTGAACTTTTTCAAAAACTAAAATGCTGGCAGCAAATCCCATCATAATAGAAGTGCTAATAATAAATACTGTAAAAAACAAAGGTTTGATAGATCTAAATACAAAGTAGAAAAGTAAAATAATTCCAATAATTCCACCTAACCCTATAGTAGATATTTCACTTTTTGCATTTAAATATGATTTACTTGCATAAGCTAAAACACTTAGCTGGTTTAACTCAATGTTGTTTTCAATAGATTTTTCTTTTAAATCATCAACAAAAGAAATTACGCTTTTTTGATAAGATGGTAAAAAAGCAGAGTCTTTTAGCTTTAGAAAAATAAAATAATTATGAGTTTCTCCTGTTTGTTTGTAAATTAAACCATCTTTCATTGTTAAGTCTGATGAATTTAAAGTAAATAACTGAGTTATATAATGATTAAATAAGAAAAGAGGGTCTTTTGTGAAATCTTCTTTATTACTAAAACTAAATCCGTACAAGTCAGAATTAGCTTTATTTATTACGGCTAAATAATTAGTAGATTTAAGTTTGCTTAAATCATTTTTTGATAAAAGTTGGTTTTGGTAGTTTTTTAAATAAGTAATTATTTCTTTGAAATCATTGGGTTTTGGGGTTTTTACTTTTAAAAATAATTGGTTTGATTTTATTTGCTTTTCTACTAATTTGATATGATTATCTAAATCTTTTTTATCTTTTGCCGATAACAATAAAATAAGTTTATCACTCAAATTTGAATTTACTTTTTTATTAATTTCATCAAGTTGTTTGTTTTCATACTTTGGAAGTAATTTTAGAATGTTAGTTTCAATTATATTTTTATTTAGACTGAATACTAAAAAAACACCAGCTAAAAAAAGA
This sequence comes from Lepetodrilus ovalis, assembly GCA_032361185.1. Classification (NCBI taxonomy): domain Eukaryota; kingdom Metazoa; phylum Mollusca; class Gastropoda; order Lepetellida; family Lepetodrilidae; genus Lepetodrilus; species Lepetodrilus ovalis. Next base: position 9,253 of record JAUTBQ010181807.1, on the reverse strand, counting down.
GCAGTCAGCCAAATATAAGGAAAACTATAAGTAAGTTTATTTGAAGAGTTTTTTCTCATTTTTACTTATTATTTTTTTAGATATGATTTTAGTAAAGGAAATTTCAGAAATATTTTTATTTACATCAACTATTTTCATTTTTTCTGGGTTTTTATCACCAAATATTTCTATTTTAAATATTGATTTTTTCACTATAAATGATGATGGTTTTAACTCTAAAGCCCATCCTTGGTTAGTTTGTTTTGCTACAATATCAAAATCATCTTCAATTTCTGAAAAACTACCTGAAAATATTTTCATAAAAATATCAGCAATAACTTTCATTTGAATATCATCAACTTTATTTTTGTTACCTTGTTCGTCAAATTTATAAACACCAGCATTATTAACTAACATTTTATTTTTAAAAGGTGTATTTATTTGCCAAATAAATCCATATTTTTTTGCAGCCCACAGTTCTCCTTTGCTTATTAGTGGTTTTGAAATGAATTTGACAGTTTTATTTTGTGTAAATTTGGCATTTATAAAGTTTAGCTGAGAATATTGCTTTTCTAAATTAGCTAAAATATCAGCTGAATTTTGTGCAAAACTAATATTAGTAAAACAAACCAAAGTTATAAGCGAAGTTATAAATATTTTTTTGATTCTTTTTTTTATAGTATTATTTTCAAACATAATTTTCTACCTTTTTAATAAAATGGTCAGGAGAGCAAAAGCTCATTTCATTGGTTTTCATATTAAAAGCAACTTGTTTAGTATAAGCTTTAGTTAGTAGTTTATTTGTTTCTTTATCCTTTATTTTATAATCTATTTTTAACCTATTTTCATACTCAGTTATGGTTGCACAAATAGTTATTTTTTGCATAAAAGTTAAAGGTGCAATATATTTTATTTTTAACTCAATAATTGGCCAAGCATAGCCTAATTCTTTCATTGTTTTATAATTATAGTTAATTTTATCAAGTAGTTTACACCTTGCATCTTCTAAGTATTTAACATAATTACCATGCCAAACAATATCCATAGGATCTAAATCATAAAAAGGAATTGATATATCAATTTCACTGCTTATGATTTTATTTCCTACTATTTTTTCTACTGTTTTTTCCATTGTATTTATTTCTTTATTCATAGCCAAGGGTAAACTCTTTATTTTGAATTTTTGTTCTAATTGACAATATAGTTGTATCCAACTCTCTATCATTCTCTAATAGTGGGAAAATATTATTTAAATCACTTAATAATGATTGAATGTTTTTATTTAATTTGTTAATTTGAATTTCTTCTTTTTGGCTTCTTAATTTTATTGCCTGTGAGGTTGCCATAAGAAGTGCGGAAGCAGTTTGTTCTGTAAGTTCCAATATTCGCAAACAATCTCTAGCGGCTATTGTTCCCATACTAACTTTGTCTTGGTTATGACTTTCTGTTGAACGAGAAAAAACAGAAGCAGGCATTGTAAGTTTAAGAGCTTCTGCAGTCCAAGCAGAGCAAGCAATTTGAACTGCCTTAAAACCATGGCTAACACTAATATATTTACTATTAGCACCTGATAAATTCCTAGCTAAGCCATTGTTATACTTAATATCAACCAAAAGAGCCATTTGTCTATCTAATAAATCAGAAAGATTTGCAATAGTATTTTTCATACTATCCATAACAAAAGCAATATGACCACCATAAAAATGTCCTCCATGGTGAATAGTTCTTGTATTTGGATTTATTATTGGGTTATCATTTGCACTGTTTATTTCATTTTCAATTGTTTGTTTGAAAAAGGGTAGGGCGTCTTGTAAAACACCAATAACATGCGGAGCGCAACGAATTGAATATCTTTCTTGTAATCTTCCAGAGCTAAACTGACCTTCGTTACTACCAATATCATCTCTAATCCATTTTGCAACTTGTTGTTGACCTTGGTGAGGTTTTACTGAGAACAAAAACTCATCAAAATGATGAATGTTTGAACCAAGTGATATTGTTGCAAGAGCAGTTATTTTACTTGATAATTTAGCAAGATATTCGCCTCTACAATATGCTTCAACTGCAATTCCCGTCATAACTGCAGTTCCATTCATTATTGCAAGACCTTCTTTAGGCTTTAAAGTTAAAGGTTCTATTCCTTCAGCTTCAAATGCTTCTTTTGTAGTAATAATATTACCTTTGTAATAAACTTTTCTTTGACCGCATAAACAAGCTGCAATATAAGACAAAGGAGTTAAATCACCACTAGCCCCAACCGAACCCTCTTCAGGAATTAAAGGTATAATATCTTTATTTAATAAAGTCTCAATTTGCTCTAATAATTTATAACGAACTCCAGAAACTCCTTTTGATAAAGAACAAAGCCTAACTCCTAAAACAGCTCTAGCCTGTTGTTTTGAAAGAAATCTTCCAGTTCCACAACCATGAAAAGTATAAAGGTGTTTTGATAATTCTTTGGCAAGTTCTAGCTCAATTCCAACATCACAAGAATCTCCATAACCAGTTGTAACACCATAAATTAAACCTTCTTGATGAAGTATTTCTTCTAAATAAGATGAGCCTGCATTGATTTTATCAATATAGTCTTTTGAATTATCTAAGGTAACTGTTGCTCCTTTACTTATTTTATAAATATCATTAATTGATATATATTTATCGCTATTAAAAGTTATATTTGTCATTATTTTCTCCAAAAATCATAAAAGTTATACCATTGCTCTGGTGCTATTTGTGTATATTTTTCTAGTTTATTTGCATATTTAGTAGCACATAGACTTAGAATTTCTTGTTTATTTTTACTATTGAAATTTATTTTTTCAAATAATAAGTCAAAGTAAACATCGTATTTATCCTTATTCTTAAGGCAAACAATACTAAAAGTAGGGCAGCCAAGTATTTTAGCTAAAATATATGCTCCTGTTGGGAAGTTTGCTTGTTGTCCTAAAAAATCTGCCTTAACTGTATTTTTATTATCTTTAGGGGTTCTATCCCCTGCAATTACTAAAAATTCTCCTGCTTCAATTTTTTCTTGTAACATCATAACTGTAGCCATATTTATACTTTCAACAGTTATTATATTCAAATTATATTCATTGCTGGTTGCTTGCATTATTTTTTGCATTTTTTTAGCGTTACTTAAGTCAACTATTATATTCATAACTGCAGAAGTTCTAGATTTGGAAGCAACTCGGCTAAGCTCAAAATTACCAAGGTGAGAAGTCATTATAATTCCACCAATATTTTTATCTATATAGTCATATATAATACTTTCATTTATTGGGTTTATTTTACTTTTAGGTATTTTATTACACCACATTGCAAGCCTATCAATTACACCAAAACCAAAGAAGAAAAAGTTTTTTATTGTATTGCTTTGTTTATAATTTTTATCTGTAATCGTTGATAAATTTGCATAAAATTCATTAATTGCAATTCTTCCTTTTTTATTAAAAACATAAAAATAAAGCAAAACTGGTGAAGTAAATATTTTGCAAATATTCGCTCCAAATAACTTAAATACAAAGAATAAAATCCATATTCCAAAACTTCCACCAACTTCTTTTTGCTGCTTCCAATGACTCACTTAGAACCTCTTTTGAACTTGAATGAAATTAGCTTTGGAATTTGTGGTAGCATTTTAAAGAATAGTTTGGTGTGAACTTTACTAATTAAAATATTATCTTTAACTGCATTAAACTGTGAAATACCATCTTCTGGATATATAACTTTGGTTTTAATATTTATAATATTCATACCTTTCCAATATAAATTAACTATTATATCTATATCAAAATCCATCCTATTTCCAATATTTACAGAATTTATTAGATCACTTGTTTGCTCAACTGGGTAAACTCTATAGCCACACATAGAGTCTTTTATCACAAAAGACAGCGTATTAACCCAAACCCAAAAGTGAGTTATATACCTTGGGTATAAACGCCCTTTAGGAACGCTTTCGTCATAAATAGGAACACCACAGATTAGTGAATTTGGGTTTTCATTTGATGCTTTTATAAATTTAGGTATATCATTAATATCGTGTTGATAATCCGCATCAATTTGAATAGTATGCGTAAATCCTAGTTTTTTAGCTTCTAAAATACCTTTTTTTACAGCTCCTCCTTTCCCCAGATTTATTTGGTTAGTGAATAGATGAATATTATTATTTGAGTTTTTTATATTATTTAGTTCTTTTTTGCATAAATCATTACTAGCATCATCTATTAAAATAATTGGTAAGTTTATTGAGGTTTTTTCACTAATAATACTTATATCATTTACTAGCTTAGCTAATTTTTGATAGTGATTGTATGTTGGGATAATAATACAAAAAGAGTTCATAAAAAATTTAAATTAATCGTCCAGAAGAAAATAAACTATTATCAGCATCTTTATACGAAAACTCCAGATATTTTTTTTCTTTATCATATTCTAGATTAATAAAAATAATCATATTTGGTTTTATTGGTTTTCTGAATTTAACTTTTTTCATATCTTTAAATTCAGTGTTAATTAAAAGTTCTTTTTTAGCAATTTGCTCAACAATAAATAACTGAGCAACAGCTGGTAAAATAGGAAACTCATCAAAATGCCCATCAAAATAAACAAGGCTTGGGTCAAGAGTTAGCTCAACTTTTAAGTCTGAGTTAGTTTTGTTTATGATTTTATAGTTTGGTATAGTCATAAGTTATTGTAATGGCTTTATAAATAGTTTTGTTAAGTTACTAATTGTAGTTTTTCCTTGCTCATTAACTGGCATTTCCTTTAAATATTTGAATTTTCTTGGTAATAATATTTTCTCAAAAGATTCTTGTAAATGTCTTCTAAAAATTTTATTTAATTCTGTGTTGGAAATATCCATGCAATTATCATTAGATAGAACAATGATACAAGCTAAATACTGTCTATTTCCTTCTATAAGAATAACTCGCACTTTTTTTATATATTGGTGTTTTATAAGTTTATTTTCAACTTCTGTTAGTGAAACTCTTTTTTCCTCAAGTTTTACAATATTATCTGTTCGTCCATTTAAAATAAATCCATCTTTAGTAAACTCCGCAAAATCTCCTGTTTGTTGAAAGTCCTCAAAACTACAAAAAGGAGAATTAACAAGTAAGTTATTATTAATAATATCAATATTAACTTTTTCTAATGTTTTCCAAGAGTAGTCAAAATTTAATTTATTTTGTTTTTTGTATGCAATTCCACCTGTTTCTGAACTACCAAGTATTTGAATTATATTCGTATTTAAATACTCAATTGAGTTTTTTGCATTTATATCCGATAAAATGCCACCAGATGAAATAGTTGTTAAAATATTGCTATTTATTTTTAAAGTAATCCTTTTCAAAAAAGCAGGGCTAGATACGAATAAATAATCCTTATTACTTGGCAAATTTAATAAAGACTCTTCATATTTTATTAGTTTAGTAATAATCTTATTGTTGCTAAAAAATGGTAACAAAATATTAAAAATCAAGCCATAAATATGGTGGTGAACAACGGAAGATATGAAGTTTATATTATTACGATTTTCTAAATTAAGAAGGTTATTTAAACATATGATTTCTTCACAAAAGCTCTGCCAAGATTTTTTTATTTTCTTAGGTTTACCACTGCTACCAGATGTGAAAATATAAATATTTGATTTGCTTGATTTATTTATTTGTTTATTTATCAGTTCGCTATTTGTTTTTTTGCTAGAATTTTCTTGAATTATACTTAATGAATTATCATTAAAATCTCCAATAAAATGATTTTCTGATAAGTTTGAAATAAATTCTGTTGTATTATTTGCAGGTAAAATTATATCAATATCAAGTAAAAGACAAGCAAAGAAATTCACGATGAAGTCTTTGCTATTTTTATTATAAATAACACAGCTAATAACGGCATTATTAATAAGTAACTGTTGAGTTTTGCAAATGTTATCTCTTAGGTCATACAAGCTAAAATCTACTTCACTGTCTTCTAAAACAATATAATCAGCTTGTGAAAAAATATAATTAAAATCAAATTTTTTATTCATATTTTAGCTATCCTTTACTTTTGGCAATATTACAAAATATCTATATGCGAATTCCAAAATAAATAAAGAACCCATTAATAAATAACTAATTAAAGCATTATATAAAGTCCAGATTTTTAAACTAAAGTACTGCCAAGTTATAAATGAAATAATCATATTAATAATAAAAAACAAGCACCAAACTTTTGTAACTTTTCTAATATAGCGAATTTCAAAATCAGTAAATTTCTTCTTTGTTTTTTCAGCATAGTATTGAATTATCGTTTTTTCAGCAAAGAGTGAACGATAAAATAAACTAAGTAAAGAACCACTTACTAGAATAGGATATAACTGAAACCAGCCATAATTAGAAGTCAAAAAGGATAATATGGCAATTATAATTATAATTGTTGGAGTTATTAGTTGTTTTAGTTTATCCGTTGTTTTTGAGTCTTTTTCAGTGATTAAAACTAGAGCAAACCTAATAACACCAAAAACAAAAACTAAGCCAGAAACAATATTTATAGAAAATTCACTAACTCCAAAAAAAATCAGAATAGGATAAATAATAGCAACTAATGCCATTACTATTTTTAAAAATATCATAAACTAGTCTTAGTGAAAAAGTTTGTTATTAAAACTATTTATACATATCAAAAGCAGTATCTACCAAATCTTGCATTGTTCTTACTTTTTTAAAATCATCAGGGTTTACTCTTTTGCCAGTAATATTTTTTATTTCAACAGCTAAGTCAACTGCATCAATACTATCTATTTCTAACTCCTCATAAAGGTTTGAGCTTAAAGTTATTTCAGACTCTTCTATTTCAAACATTTCTACCATTGTTTTTTTTAAGGTAGCAAAAATTTCTTCTTTATTCATTTGTTTAGTTTATTTTAGAGTTTATAAATTCAGCTAAAGATTTTACTGATAGAAAATACTTTTTAAGATTTTCCTCAGTCTCACCTTTTATTGAAACTTGGTATTGTTTTTTGATCGCAACCCCTAACTCAAGGGCATCAATTGAATCCAACCCAACTCCATCTTCACTGAAAAGCTCTGATTCAGAATTAAAATCAGCATCAGTTATATCTTCTAAGTCTAGTGTTGTAATTATTAGATTCTTCAAGTCTTTCTCTAGTTCGTTTAAATTAGTCATATTTATTATTTATTTTATTATTAAAAAAGCTTTCTAATTCAGCGGTTAAATGCCTAGTTTTAATTGACATTGGTTGGTTTGAATTAGAATATTTACTTACATCTATTTCATCAAGTATTGTTATAATGAAATGTGGCTTTGTAAGTGGTATTTTATACCATTTATTATTTTTTTGAAGCATTATTGGGCTACATTCTATAAGAATTGGTAGAATATTTTTATTAGCAAGTATTGCTATATTAGCAGCTCCTTTTCTAAACTTAAGTTTTTTAAGGTTTTTAGTTCTAGTTCCTTCAGGAAAGATGAGCAAAGCTTCATTATTATTTAAAGAATTTTTACATCTACTTAGTAACTTTTCAGGAGATGAGTTTATTATGTAATTTGCCGTTAATAATGGTCCCTTGGTGAATAAGTTTTTTATTAAAGACTCTTTTACAATACAGTTACAATCTTTAATTATAGAAAGTAAAAAAGCAACATCTATCAAAGTAGGGTGGTTGGCAATTATTAACTGCCCAGAGTTATTCAATTTCTCCAGTCCTTTTATTTGATAGGTATAAATCCCAAGGCTTTTCATTATCCAAATGAAAATTCTAAAAGCTAAGTTAATTATTTTCCTTCCAAGTTTTATTTTTTTTTGCGTAGAGATAGGTAAAATAAATATTATAGGATAACAACCTCTAATAAGAACCCCTCCAACTCCAAAAGATATAAATGAAATTGCAGTTGCAATTAGCCTTTTGGTATAGTTTAGTTTATTTATTTTCACCAAAACACCACTCCCAGCTTAATCTATTATAATTTGTTGCTAATTTATTGTTTTTTAAACTACTTAACCAAGAGGAAATATTCATTAAGTTTTTTTCAACACTATTTACTTTTGTTTGATTTTTTTTAAATGAAATTGAAAATTGTTCACCTGCTTCTAAAAGCATACCAAAAGCTGTTATTTTATGTAACTCTTCTTCAAGTTGTTTATATTCAGTTGGTTGATTATCTTCAAAATAAATAATCATAACTTTATCATTGTTTTTAAGCATTGATACAGCATCAATAATAGAAGTTTCAATAACTCCAGAATTACAATCAACAGAAGTGTAAATTGATTTGTTTTTATTCAAAATTGAAAGTAACCCAGGAATTGCATTATGAACAGATAAGCTAAATTGGGCAGGTGAAACTTCATCATCAAAACTCCTTATTATATTTAAGGTTCTTTCTAATTCTGCATTTTGTGATGCAAATATAATTGGACAATTTGCACAGTTGAGCTTTTGAATTACTGAAAAACAAAGTTTTGCAACAGGAGGAAGCCTTCTTCTTTTAATCATAGGAATATCACTTAAGTCTATTGAGCTAAAGGAGTTTGAGTTTTCAAAAACTGTTTGTAAAATATTAAATTTTAGCATTATTTTATTTTATTTCTTTACTAATTGATAGGCAGGTAATTATAATACTATTTTTACTATTTAATAAACTTATGGAGAATAAAAATGAAATTAATTAAAAAAATAATACTAGTTTGCTTAACACTATCAATGATAACAGTGTCAAATGCTAGAAATACTGTATCAGAATTCAGCATCAAAGAAGCTATACAAAGAGGATATGATCAAGGTGTTCTTACTAAAAGTGTAAGGTTATACTTTAGAACTAGCAAGAGTAAAAAATACAAAAGAGTAATTACTAGAGTGAGAACAACTAAGAAAACAAATGCATTTGGTAAAAGTGATAAAAATGCTTGTCAGTGGGCTTTTTTATCAGCACTTAAGGCTTTCCAAGCTAAAGCTAAAAAGGTAGGTGGTAGAGCAGTTGTAGGTATTGTTAGTAATTATCAAAATCATAGATACTCAAGCTCTAGCAAATTCCAATGTGGTGCTGGAAATGTTGTTGCAGGAGTTTCTTTAAAGGGAGTTATAGTTCGTAAATAATAGCTTAATAACTTTAAATATATTTTCAAAAGGGAGGCTTATAGCCTCCTTTTTTTGTTAGATCCTATTATAAAAATAGCGCAATGGTTTGACTTTATACTTTTTTTAATCTCAATGGGATTTTATTTGGAATTGGTATAATCCATTCGTTTATTTTTTGTGGTTTTTTG
>JAUTBQ010181796.1:0-10933 GCA_032361185.1 Lepetodrilus ovalis | reverse complement strand
TAAACTTCTTTATTTTTCCCAGTAACGGACGGAGGCCGCCCCAAGGCGAGATAGCCTGATTTATTTTGTTCAGTATACCTGTGTATTGATAGGATTTATGTTTTCCTACATCGAGTTTTATTCTATCATTGCTTTTAACTTGGAGAAATCTAAAGCAGGCGCGCAGTGCGTCCATGGGGCCGGCGATGAATTCCTCAAAAATTAACACGTTAAAGTGACTCATTTCAAAATGTTCTAAATAATGCTCTAATTGACTATAATAATCACTAAGTAATAAATAATGATTACTCATGTCGTTTCTAGAGGTTATTGCCTCATGAAAGGTTCTAGTTTCTGTACCCATTCTAACGGAATTCCAGTATGCCGAGTAGGCTCTATTTATCGGGTTTCTTAATATGTAGATAAATTTTGCATCAGGGGCTGTTTTCTTAATTCTTTTCACTACGCCATTGAAGGAATTAGTTAAGTCTTGTGATCTTGGGTCACTAAGTGGAAAAGTTGCGCTGTAACTCGTCGAAGCATCAACCAACACTTTATTATTCGTATCACCGTTAAAACATTGTCGGTACCATCGCTCGCCACGAGGGAAAACCCTACCTGTAAAAAAATCAGTCTCTTTAGGGTCGGAGACCATTATTTCAGAATTTTGATCAAGAAGACTTGCCAAATATGTTGTGCCGGCTTTTTGGGCTCCTATGAGAAAGCAATGTGGGGGGAATCCTTTCATATTAATACTCAACCTTGTTTGTTAATTTAACATGCTGAATAAATGGGAATGTGCAGAGAATGCTTTGGTTGGACAAAGCCGCTCCGCTAAAACCCACGTAGAGTTATTATCAATATTGCAACCTCTTGTCTTTTGGCAATAAAAAGAGATGCCCTATCAATGCAGATAGATAAACTATCTTACATTCAAGAGGTTATAATGGGTATCAGATTACCAAAAAACCCACAATTCATCAAATATTACGAAAAACATGTAAATCTTTAAGGCTTAAGGGGTAGAGATACTTCTCAAATATGCTAAAAACAGACTGTCTTCTCTGAAAAAAATTTTCACGATTTTCGCCTTCGATCAAAAAACAATTCCACTTTAAAGCGGACCAGATTTAATAATTTTAACCATTGTCGATGGGGCCGTGCGAATCTCTGACCTCTAAATTCGTCTAAAAAATATACTAAGTATCTGCCGTTTAGATAGTGGATATCATTTTCTTCTTCAAGACAGGGAACCCCAACACGCCTGATAAACCTTGCATCTTCTCCTGCTCTGTTCTTTACAGGACTTTTATCGGCAGAGCCCAAGGTAACAGCAGAATAAATACTGAGAGCCAGTTCTTGGGATTGTTTGTTATATCCTCCCCCAGGCCAACATAAAAAATCCATTGGTTTACCAAGTTTTTCCTCAAGAATTCTTTTACTTTCAGTCAATTCAAAATAATATCGTTCGCGTTGCTCCTTATCCGACTCAAAATTTCCCCGCTCTTCGTTTTCCTGCCTGAACTTTGCAGAGAGATCAAAGAGCTTATCTTTCCAATCCTCCTTAGTGAAAAAATCCACGCCGCCTTTTTTCTCAACATATTCAGTTAAGGTGGCAGCTTCTTCTGAAGAGGGAAAAAAACGCGTAGCAGCCAAGGCCTTGTCATTTTCATAAATTGGCGTACCCCACGCTACCTTGGATGTATTCAAATTTTTGAGATAAAATGGTTTGCTCTCGGGATACTGATTCCAATCAAGCCAGTAAATTCCATCGTCCGGATGATGAAAATCAATGATTTTACTCCCTGACGGATACCAGGTATGGCTCATGGCATGAGGTTGAATGGATAACGGACCGGACTCAGCTAACGCCTTTAATTCGGGCCAGGACATGAAGCCTCGTACCGGAATATCTTTCTCTATTACTTTCTCTGACCATACATCTTTCAGCGTGGGTCGGATTATGTCGCGGGGGTCAACAAATTCAGGATTAACAAAAATCGTCCCCCTTAATCCATATTTTGACAAAAGAGGCGCAACATAGCCCCAGTTATCCAGATACCCATCATCAAAGGTTAAAACCACGCTTCGTTTTGGCAGTTGTTTTTCCCCGGACATATGGGCATGCAACTCATACAGGTCAACCGCTTGATATCCGGCCTTCACCAGCCATTGCAAATGATTTTCAAATATTTTATATGGTACAGTGAGAAACGACCATTCCCACTCAGGAATGGGGCGCCCCACAGTATGATACATAACCACAGGAACGGCGGAAGATAATTGATTCACTTGCGGTCAGGCCTCTTTATTGATTTTTGAAATTACAAAACGATGTTTTCCTGCAGAGGTTCGATCAATTGTTTGAACATGGTTTACAAAAAATTGCACGTCACCCATTTTCTCTCGTAAAAACGGCGTAATCTCTGCCGTAAGCTGTTCACAATAGCTTGTAACATCAAGCGTATCTGAAACTTCGATACTCAATTCCACCACATCTATTTCTTTCTGGACGAACTGGAAAGAACGAATTCTCTTTTTCCCATCCATTAACCGGGTAAAAAAACCAGGATAAAAACTAATACCATTGGGGCCGATAATTACGTCCCGGGACCGGGCTAGATTGAGTTCCATTAAGGGGTAACCACGACCGCAAGCACAGGAGGATTCAATGGGAACTCCCATATCCTCAAGCCGATAACGTATGAGGGGTTGCACATAATTATACAGAGGGGTCACAATAATTTCTTTGCTTTCAGGGTGATCGGCGGAATCAACAAATTCAATACGATTAAAGTCAACAAAGATATGCATGCCCCCTTCCGGGCATTCACAGGCAATGCATGGGGTTTCCCGACTCCCATACTGGTTGAATACTTTACAATTAAAAGCTTGTTCAATAATTGTACGCTGCCCTGGATAAAGTACTTCTGCTGAGCTAAAGACCCCTTTTATTCCGGAAACCTGATGCTGCTGACTCTCAATCCATTTGGCAAAATCAGCCAATACAGAAGGGTATCCGTAGATAATGGTTGGGTGCAGCTGTTTAATAGTCAGCAGCCATTTTTGCATTGTGCTCTCAGAATACTCATACACCGGCAAAATACAATGGCCGGACAGGGACGCTCTCAGTCTATCTCTCAGGGTTAAAGGCAGTTTCTGCTCACTATTTCCCCACAATTCGAGGCAAATTTCGCCTGGCTGCCATCCCGCCCAGGAATAAACAAGATCCAGCCATGCTGTCATTCGTCGCGCCTGAATGAGATCTGTTAAAAAATTTACGGGTGTTCCGGTTGAACCCCCGGTATGGTTGAGATAACTGTTTTGCTCTGTTGCGGTATCACTTTTCAACGCTTCAAAATGATCGGTCAACTCTCTTTTACCCAGCAAGGGGATGCGCTGCCAGTCTTCAGGAAATCGAAGATTATTTGAAGAAATTCCTTTGTTGTTAATAATTTTTCTATAATATGGAACATGCTGATATACATGTTGAAATAACTCGAACGTCAAGTCGTCACACCGGGTAAGTAACTTATTCTGCCCAAGCCATTGTTGTTTTGAAAATTCTTTAGTCAGGTCGACTATTTTTCTTTTTTTTTGCCGGTATAAAAATGCCGACAAAGCATGTAAAACATTTCCTGTCACGTCTTCCTCATTTACTTTTTATCTTTAGAGCCGTTTTCAAAACGTTTCAGTTTGTTCAAGGTCAAGGCAGGCGAAAATCTTAACCGGAGGAATACATTGAGTATTTCGAGGATTAAAATTTAAGCATAGCGCAGAGATTGGGCAAAATGGGACGTTTTGAAATTGGCTCTTTAGAAATAATTAACTGGATAATATTTCCTCATACAGTCGGGAATAACTCTTTGCAGTGGTTTCCAGTGAATACTTTTCCACGATAGTATTTCTTGCCAGCCGGCCCAAAGGCTGGCCGCGATCGGCACTGTTTAGAATGTCCTCTATTGCTTTCGCCAGTAAATCAGGTCTTTTAGGTTCAACCAGACGTCCGGTTTCATGATCCGTGATAATTTCAGCTATGCCACCAACATCTGTTGAAACAACCGGTATTGCGCAGGACATAGCCTCCATGAGGACCATGGGCAGTCCTTCTCTTTGCGAGGACATGACAAATAAATCAGCTCCCAACAGCAGTTGATCCACATCTGTTCTCATGCCAAGCATATGGACATGTCGTTGGAGATCCAAATTTAATATCTGTTGTTCAATAGCCGGACGCAACTCTCCATCCCCAACAAGAAACAATGCCACATTCTGATTACCTTTAATCAGCAGCTGCATTGCATCCAATAACGTCTTATGGTCTTTTGCCTCGGCCAGCCTGCCCACATGAATCAGTATTTTTCCGGTAAAATCATCAGGGAGCATTGACTGCAGTAAGGTGTTTTTCTTTTCAGGGTTAAAACGGTTTACATCAACACCATTCAGTATCACGTGAACCTGAGCGGCTGGAATGTTTAGTTCGCGAACAAAATAATTTTTCAGGTCACTGGATACGGTTGTAAAAAAATCAGCACGTTTCGCTGCTTCTCGGCACCCTTTTTGTAAATGCTCAGAGCGTTGTATGGAAAATTTTGCATGCTCGGTAAAAACGATACCTTTTACCCGTGATAATTGGACTGCTTTGGCAACTCGTAGATATAAGGGAATATGGTGAACATGGAGAATGCCCACACGCAATTTATTTAATATATGGGCAATATAAAAGGATTCAAAAGGAATGGTTCGCCAAAACAATTTCAAGTGTCTATAAGGGATCTGAAGATTATGTAAAATTTCCGGCATTCCTCCCTTGGATCTTAACATAAAAGGAATCAACGGATCAAAACTCAATTGACGGAGATAACTGCAGACGTTAGCTGCTACAATCTCCGACCCTCCTACCTTTTCAGAATAAATTAAATGGGCAACTTTAATCTTGTTCATGGACGATTCGTTTACTGGCTATTTGAGCAGATATCCAATGTTGATGATTTCGGAAAAATCTTAAATTTATCAATGTTAACGCACTATAATTCAAGCATTGCGTGTGACTCTAAATACCCATGAAATCGTTCTTCCCCCACAATCTCCCTCAATTCATCTGGAATAGGTAATTTTCTTATAATTCGCATAGGGTTTCCTGCAACTTGGCAAAACGGAGGGATGTTCCCTCTAAGATGCGTACCCAAAAGGGCAACGACTCCATCACCCATGGTGGTACCAGGATAAACTACTGTTTCAAGAGGAAGCCAGCAAAAATCTCCTATAACAATTGGACGAAAAGTTTCTGGCTCAGGAGAACCCCCACCATTTTTCAAACGACTCATAACATTTATAGAATGCCCAGGGTTATCTGTAATTACCTTTGAACCAATCAAACAGTGAGATCCTATGGTAACTTTGCTACCAACTAGTATCCGAACCAAAGGCCCAAGATAAACATTATCACCTACAATTAATTCGGGCTTATCAAAAACTTTCAACCCGGCAAATTGGGTATTATCAAAAATAATTACATTATCACCAAATGATAATTGTAAGTCGCCAAATATTTTTGTACTCCCATTACCTGCATACTGAAGATTAAAATTTTGACCAACGGATACACATTGAGACTTGAACATCGGTTCAAAATAAACAACCCGCCAAAAGTGATGCCAATATTCAGTTCTAAGTCGCCATTCATTGTATAAAATTGAATGAAAAACAGGGATACATGGTACAGAAATTTGTGCAAAGGTTTTTGCCAAACGATACAAACGTTCATAAAATGGGGTTTCTCTTCTCTTGACCTTTAGCTTAAAGTTATTTATCAACCTATTCATTTTAGATTCCTATTTTTTGGTGGTATCAGTAAATTTGTGTGAAATTATAATCTGTCATTTTTCTCATAATCGGAAGATTGATGGTAACTTTGCCTATAGGTTTCGGTCTTCAGTAAATTTCCATTCTTAAACAAATAAAAGCAAGCCAAGTATAACAAAAGCGTTCCCCTGCAGGGATTTTAATAGGTATAGCTCTACGTTTTTCACAGGCAGACTAGGAGAGACAAAAAACGGGATTGCTCCCTAAAACCATTTACAACATTCGACTATAACACTGTTTACTGTAAATAATAATGAATCGCCTAATTTAGGTTACGAAATTTTGATAATAGAACGGAATCTTTCTAATATTTTAAGTTCAGAAAAAAAACCCAATAAAAATAATAAAACAATAACCACCAATAACAGTGTCGCCTTGAAAACGATACTCAATACGAGCTGCTCTACAGAAATAAATACCATAATAAAACTGGTGAACAGCATCACTAACCCTAAGGTCAAAAGTTTTTTAATATTATATTTAATTGAAATAAACTGATGTGATAAAATTGCGTTGACTACAAAATAAACGATAAACGAAACCAATGTTGATATAGCCGCACCTTTCATGCCTATGATAGGAATCAGCACAAAATTACCTATCATATTTATAACAAAAACAAGGCCAACTATCCATGCACTTAAAAGTGTTTTTTCTTCAACTAACAATCCTACTCTTGCCACCATGGACATACCAAAAAATACGTACGACCATGCCACTAATGGGATTACCGAATAAGCTGCCTTATATTTTTCGTTTACCATAACGGTTACAATTTCATGGGATAAACCTGAAAGCGACACCGCAACAAAGGATGCCAAAACAACGAGATAAGTAAATATTTCACCATATTTTTCTGGAGCACTTTTTTCACTGGCAATTTCAAAGCTTTTGGGTTGCCATATTAACAAAAATGGCCCTGTCACCAACGTTGAAACCAACATGCCAAATTTATACCCTACTGTATAGATCCCCGTTTCTGCTGAACCCAGCATCTTTTGAATGAATATTCTGTCACATGTATGAACTGCTGCCATGGCTACTGCTGCAGGAATTAATGGTAAAGAAAACATAATCATCCGCTTAAGCAGCCTTGGGTCAAACCTGATCTTTACACGTCTAAAAAATCGGGGTGCACAACATACCGTAATAATAAAAAACATAATTACCTGAGCCAGGATCATTCCAGTTATTCCCCAACCGAAATACACAATAAAGATAATACTCACAACTGCAATAGAAAGGTTCTGGATAATTTCGATAAAAGAATACAAACGAGATTCATCACGGATACGAATGTCCGCTAAAAAAACAGATAATACCAGAGCCAAATAGATTTCGAAAAAAAATAGCCTTAACAGACCTACATGTTGAGAAATATCTAATAATTCTGAAAATGGTTCTGCCCAGACGTATAGCGGCAGAAGTATCAAAACAGGAAATACTGCTGTCATAACTAGTGAGGAACTAAGAATATTTTCCTTTTCTTTTTCATTTTTGGCTTGTGACCAATATCTGAAAATTGCTGTTGGCAGTTGAATACTCAATATTAAAGTAAAAATGTTACCGATAATCCCAAAAATGCTAAGAACACCGTATTCATCCGGAACAATGTAAGCCGTATATAAAGGTAGCATTATTATCGATATAGATCTGGCCAGCATCCTGCCTGTCCAATACACTGCGCCATGATAAAGAAAGCTTCTCTTTTTAGGTTCCGGACTCACAGTGTTCCTCGCCAGCTAAAAAATGCAATTTATCGGAAATAATCAAAAAGAATGGAAGAATAATGGAGTATGCCTGGGATAAAAAAAAGGCACCAACCATATAAACAATTAAAGAAGTTTTCAACGAAGCAGCAAAAATTAGCACCTGGTTTTTGTTCGCCCTATTCCTTGTCTCGGTAATGATTTGTGTGCAATTTTTCCAAATTGTCCGGAGCATGAGCAAAAAAATCAGCAAACCAAATATTCCAAGTTCCAGAGCAACCTGAATATAAGAATTGTGCATGGCCCTCCATGCAGCGTGCCCATATCGTTCCCCCATGGCTATGCTTGAGTTCCCAATACCCACACCCAAAAAAATATTTTCACGAAATAGTACTAAACCGGAACTCCAGATTGCCAGCCGACCGCCACCATCATTTACGGTATTGGTCAGGTTATAATCTTCACCGCTAACCACCGCTTCCCATCGTTCAAGGACATTCTGAGCCTGAGGAGAAAATAAAAAGGCGGTAAAAATGGCGACAACACAGAGTTTATAGAAAATTTTCACTTTAATTTTTGGAGAGAATAAAAGTAACATTATGCCAACGGATAAGGCTAAGAGTCCTCCCCTAGAACCCGTTTTAAGAATAGCTAAAATTATCAAGCAACACAGGACGCCTATGAAAATTCTACCTTTGGTTTTCATGACCCAGAATTGAGAAAAAAAGATAGGGAAGGAGGTTGCAAAAAATAATGCCAGGTCATTGGCGTCATATGAATCAGTTATATGAGGCCTTCCGTATTGTGATGCATGTGAAAAGAATAAAAGGGCGATGACCAAGACAACGATACTCAGTAAAAAGGTATTCACCATCGTTATTAGTTGTTTTTCACTTTGGATAGCAGCAAAACAGAAAAAGATGATGATCGTATTGTTAATCAATAACCTTTCTTTCCATCCAGAAAAGGCATTCCCCGACCACACCGCAAAAGGAACGGTGACAAGACCTATCAATAATAGAAACAATACCCACCGTATTGCCTGGTTTTTTCTCCACTTTGTAATTGTAAAAGCACCACTAAGAAGAAAAAACCCAAAAGTAAGAGAAAAAACGAGTAAATTTATATGAATTTTACCCAAGGCAGGGATAAGTTCAGCGATACGAGAAAAATAAATTAAAAAAGTACTATTGGCTAAAAAAGGGTATAGCCATTGTTCTTTTGGAGAATTATTAGAAACTAAAGTCATTTGTCCTTCTATTTTGAAGACATTGAGCGTGTGGCTGTTGACAAGACAAAGGAACCTTGCTCATCAACGGGGCCCAAGCGCCTATAGGATGCATTGATCTTTACTCTATATAAAATTTTAACCATAAATCGGGCTACATTAGAGAATAAACCAAGGCAGAGTCTGTACATATTTCTTGTGGTCGATAATTTTCGCAAAAAGACTTCCTGCCTGTCGAAACGGTTCTGAAAAAGATGCGATTGAAAATATTTCCTGTCGATAAGCTTGAGCTGCTCCTCCTGCCACCGCATTCTTGCCAAGTATTTCAAATAATCGGCAAATCTTGGCGGATCATAAAATCCTTTACTCTCAAGAACAAGAAAACAATCCTTATCAGTAAGGAGCTCAATCAGGGTATCTTCAGCAACCAGTCCATTCGGCAATCCTGAAACTCCATACTGGTCAAATTTTTTAATAAAATATTCTTTTTTTAAGGCATAAAATTGTCCTGATAAAAAATCCTGGACAAGAGGCACCTGTAAAAATCCGACAAACCTTTTTTCATGTGACACCGTTTTGTAAATCGGCCAAAACTGCAAACAAGTTAACGCCAGTTTTTTGTTATTCAATAATGGCTTACAAAGTGTATCTACAGCACCGGATTTCAGAGTTACATCACCATCAAAGAACACAATAATTTCGCAATGATTCTCACTAAAGGCAACATTCCATGCATTTGCCTTCGAGGCTACAGGAATTTCACAAAGAAACAAATTAGGGTAAACATCACATAAATCTTCAACAATTTCTGTAGTCGCATCTGTACACCCATTCGCATAGACTTTGAGGTCAAACTCAATCTCATGGTTGCCTGCCTGAATGGCTTGTATTGTTCTGGCAATATGCTTTTGTTCATTATGTGCAAGAATACACACACAAACATCCTTCGCAAAATCATCCGTTTTCTCAATAGACATTGTCGTCAACGCTCCACCTTATCCCATAGAGTTTGCTGCCCCTGTAACAGATACCTGAAAAAACCAAAAAATGCAGCAAAATTGACTACGCAGAAATAATAGGGCACGTAAACAAAATGAGTTCTCCTGAGCGGTTTAACCAAATATCCTGCCAAAGCAATTAAATAGAAAAAGAATTCGGCAATGAACAACCATTTATATTCTGTAACATCAGCTAACAAAAGGCTGGCAAAAAAAACATAAAGCATTGCAAACGGCGCCAGCCATTTGAGAATTTTGTGAGATATCAGCTCAAACCACATGATCCATCCCAACGATCCATTCCGCTTAAATAATCCTGCCAGGTATTGATAGCCACCGGAAACAATTCGCGTCTTTCTTTTAAACTCATTTTCAGCCGATGGAATAACCTCCTCCACTGCAAGTGCATCTTCAACATAAACAATGCGCAGACCGGCAAGCGGTGCCTCCATCGAAAGAGTAAAATCATCCAGGATAATGTCAGGCCGAAGCGGGATGAAGAGTTCTCGTCGTAAGGCAAAAAGGGCTCCGTCAATCCCCACCATACTTTTGACCTTCGCCTCGGACCGCTGTACCCATCCCTCATACTTCATATAGAGACTTTCGCCGGCAACTTCTTCTTTTCCTCTGGCCTTAACCAGAACTTTACCACACACCGCCCCGACCCCTGGATCATGAAAAGGCCTTAACAGGGCTTTACATGCATTACGATCAAGTATCACATTTGCATCACTGAAGATCAAGATATCACCAGAGGCCTGTTCCACACCAATATTCAGTGCATTTGCCTTACCTGCCCGGGGCTGATAAGACAATATATGCATGGCTTCAGAGGCGTGCTTGTATTCATTGAGAATTGCTTCCGTGGCATCAGTGGATCCATCTGAAACAAAGATAATCTCACTCAAAGCAGTGCCAAAATCCAGCTTCAGGCTGTTTTCAACTTTATCTCTTATAACATCCTCTTCATTATGGGCAGCCACAATCAGGCTCACCCTGCCAGTACACTCTTCTTCTTTCCAGGGCCGGGGAAAAACCAGAGATACAGTCCAGATAAAGACCGGATATGCGGCATAGGTCCAGATCGAAGCCCCTAAAGACAGCAAGAGCAACCACTCAACAAGGTTCACGACAGAACCTCCTGGTAAATTTCC
>JAUTBQ010181785.1:0-10933 GCA_032361185.1 Lepetodrilus ovalis | reverse complement strand
CAAGTGGACAATAAAATATTAGAGAATAATTTTATCAAATATTTATTATTGTTATTATTGTTTGTTTTAGCCCGCAGTAATTCAGAGACCTTGTAGCAATGTATTTCAAGTGGTAGTAGAACATACAACAGCTATTCCAATCGTTTCGGGGGTGTAAATAAACGTCCGACACTGTAAACATATAAAATACAGTCAAAGCATAGACATCCTCATGTAAATTCGACCAGTGTACAACAGCCAAAAAAAAAAGAACCGGTAAACCTTGTACGGTCTAGACGATGGGATACAGGTAGATTTACGAAGCGATAACCTTTAACCCCTTCCCAGCTGGATAATGCCATACAGAGCAATGATCACGAATAATCTGGCAGAGGAAGGGTTAACTGCTGCAGGCAACCAGATGCCCTAAAGAGCAGTGTCTGTGCCTAATCCAGCAGGGAGAGGGTTAAGGGACAGGCATTCACACATTCAATTGCATCTGGGAAATGGTGACAGTGAAAGGGTTAACCCTGAAATGAGCACAAAAGGAATGATCAATGACGAAAACCACGACGAACGACGATCACATTTAAACAAAGGTCATAGTTATATCACATTTGAAGGGAGAAGTAGACACAGCAATATTGCAAACATTCAAACAGGAGCTATCACTTCATTAGCAGACACTGACCATTTTCATTTCATCGTGGTCAAAGATGTTGCAAGCAATTATATTTGTTAATGAATTTTTATGAAATCTTAATTATAAAATATATGTAGATCTACTTGGAACAATTTCCACTTCAATGTTATTAAAAAAAAAATGTAATCCCTAAAATAAGTTGTCTCCAGCATCTTTGACAAAGAATAGATCTACTTTTCATCATACATACACCAGACACACACACACATAAGTCTGTATAGTATTGAGTATTGTAAATGAGATCCAGTTCCCTACTTGTAATGAAGTGAAAAACTACATCAATCAATGATAGTAAATCAAAATTTGTGTCGCTGCACTTTATAAAAAGCAAAAACCTTATGTATACAATAGTAATAAAAACAATTGAACTAAGTTTGTCATTGTACTGGTTGAAAAATTTACATATATATCGTTGGACAAAACACTGATTAATCATACGTTTGGCAAAATGCTACTAAACCAATCCATGTAATAAAAAGAAAAACAGGTCTTATGTACCTTACAAATATTCAGCAAATTATTACATAATACTAATAAACATACATTTTGTTATTAAATCAGTGATCACATTAAGGGAGAACCTGCGAATTTACTGAAAAATTCACACACCAAATATTCTCTGCATAAAGAACTGTTGACCAAGAACTGTCGTTTTCAAGAACCATGCACTAACAAGCTGTGCTGTATCGCCACAAACCCCTATTATCTCCCTTGGCTGAAGCATTTTACACTTATTAGCAATATTTCTGGAATCAAGTTACACAACAATTTTCCAAAACATGTATAAAAACAGATAATATGTACAGTGATTTCTTAAATAGATTATACCACAAGAAATAGGTTTTGGACAAGTAATAGAGTACTAGTAACTTAACACAAATTCTGGTGCCATTTTGATGAAGCTACAGCATACATAACGGCATCGCAAAGGAGAATTTTACAGTTTTGTGTCATCAACACTTCCTCCACTATGGCTGAAGCTTTGGGAACAGAACTCCCAACTTGTTAAACAACAAAACATTACAGAAGCACTATTTTGATTACTAACTTCAAATTCATTGCATGAATGTATTAACAATGATATATAAATAATTGTCATGAACCACAAATATAAATAAACATTGAAGAAACGAAAAATATATTCACTATTTGAAATCAGACAGGGTGGATATATATATATATAAGATGACGAGTGAGAGTTTTACATTACATCGCAACAGGAATTTCTTTTACCCATGAGCGACGAGAAACAACTGGTTAACTGGCAGTAATGACAGCAGCCGAATTATGGGCTGGAAATGCATGGCGAGACTCTCAATGGTTTTAATATGGGCAGTGTTCCAGAGAAATATTGTAGCACAATGCGAGTAGCAACGCCCTAAGTGAGCGAGTGATTATGGAGTTTAGCGTCGCAGCAGGAATCTTTCACCCATTTGCAACGAGCAATTCCCTATACATACACTGGAACTAGGATTCTCATAGTGCTACGATTGTTCTGAGAACCGAACCACTGACCCAATGTGCCATGCTTGAATTAATCCTGAATTGTTACAGGGAAAATATTGCATGAACATACAAATTCCTACAATATCTGTATTTGGTCTACCTTACTAACCTAGCCATATTCCTTGACCAAATAATGAACCTTTAAATAAATGGTCAGTGATTAGAACAATGTCAACTTTACACTTAAACCAACCAACACTTAAATCTTCAAACATTAACAGCATAAAAGTAAAAAAAAAAAAGAAGCTATTTTCTCTTTCAGACTAGCATATCAAGTCATAATCGAATAGTGATAAGCATATTATTGGTGACTTTACAAGTGATCATGACCTTGTCTTTATGTGGGACAAGCATAAAAAATATATGTCACCAGCTTTCTGCATATCATATCAGGGCCATAGCTAGCCATGGGGCAGGGGTGGCAGTTGCCCACCACACCCCACCCTTCCAGTCATTTTACCCCACTATATTTTTTCTCTCATAAATCACAATATCACTTTCTTATTTTCATTTAACTGCCCGCCCCTATGCTAAAATAGCTATGGCCCTGCATATACCAATTAAGAGTTTTACGTATATTTTACGTATATTTTACGTATATTGATGACAAAGGAAACCATCCAGTACACCAACAGAGGGTAATACAAGCACCGACACTAAAGCTGCATCCATTCTAAACAAGGCTACCAATCAAGACAAACGCAATAATGCCTAAAATGTGTCAATAATTGATATCAAAACACTGCAATAGTTCCACACAATCCTATTAATAAAATATTCATGTATCAAAATACTATTCATAATGGTATTTTCAATGTGACTATATTCAGTGTTTCTGTATTCTAACAAAACATGCGAGTCAGGTGTTGAAAATTCAAAAATCCAAAATCTGGTAAATGTAATTCCTCTTCATCTGCATGTTGTTATTCCCATTTTTCTTTTGATAATTGTTAAAAAAAATAAAATTAAATCCACAATAACATTCCCCTTGAAAATGGGGTGTTATTGAATTATTTGTTTTCCCTATTTTTTTCTTTCTCTATCGTAACCGATCTCTTTGTATTTTGTTATTCTACAACCAATAACTATCATATTGATAACTTAAACCAGCAATAAACCAAAAATTAATGTTATAAATGTTTAAGAACTCTTCTATTATCTGCCATCCTCACACAACAGACTTCAGTACCCCTGGCACACATCTAATGGAAAGCTCGCGCAAACAGCCAAGGAGTTAAAAATAGTACCATTTTTTGAGGGACCAATCAAAAAATTTTTATAACATAAGAAAAGGGACGTAATTCCAATATAGACTAGATGCACGTGACCAGCAATTTACTAGCAGGAATGATACACTTAGAAAAATTATTTAATTAGTTTGCACAAGTTTTTCCTTAGATGTGTGCCAGGGGTACTATGAAGCCACAGCATAATGAATACCTCTTGGGTGTGAGGATGATCATCTGCAAGACTGAGAGTTCATACACTATATATATACGCAGTAAGATTTGAGTCCGTAAACAATGATTCCATACCTTGTGTCCCCTGAGGTATCTGTGTCGGTACTCACCAACAATCATAGCATATATATTATATACACCCATTCCAAGTAACTGTAGAGTAACGTCACCAGAATGTCATGATTGTCACTTCCTGCATTTGGGTAAAAAAAAGCAAGCAACCCAATAATTAGCGAACTTTAGTTACTTCAGACTTTCCGCTTACATGTTCGAGAAATACATTGGTCCGTCGGTCCCAGACTGATCGATTCATCAAAGGATTGCGAGTTTTTTGTTCTTATTTTGGTGAAGGACCAGGAAATATCAGGTATTTCTTAGATGCTGTGAACAATGGACAGCTATAGCACCTGTCACTTTTTTTTAATAATTACCTATCCTTTGGTTTTCCAACCAATCAAAATCCTCGGAATGCTAATCCCATTAGTGGGCGACAACAGGTTTCGTTTACACAGATACAAGAGTTGATAGGGCAAAGCATAAGCAATTTTCTTACCATTTAAGCTTACTATTGTCCATTGATCTTGGTAAACATCAGATTGAATATAATAAATAAGTTGAGTCGTAATTATATAACAAAAAATAGCTTATTAAAAATTTAAAAAAAAGAAGTGGTTTGATCGTTTGACCCAGTACTATAATCCTGCTAGCATAGTGGCTTTTCTTTTTACTAGGACACATTACCATGTTGTTACCTAAACCTATCTTGGTTGTTTAATATGTTCTGCTGCCCACAAATTTAACTTTCAATAAGTACATGTGGTTAACGTACAAGTGGTTTTGGTTGCCGATCTTGATCTAAACAAGAAAACATTTTGCATTGATATTTCAAACCACTAGCAGCCGAGAGAAGCAAGCGTCACGACTACTTAATTCATCTAATACATCGGATCACCTAAATTTCATAATAAAATATTTTAGCACTATTTGAAGATCCATAAACGTCTTCTACAATTTCTAAACCACCTATTTTTACATTGAACTCTTAAATGTAGCAATTTCAGCACAGATAGAAGGAACAAGTCACCAAAGGGGGGATAACTGGTACAAAGACTGATCCCATTTCTGAACCTGCAGATGAGTATATTCTATGGTAGCGTCCTGGAATTTCAGAATTTTCAACCTCCCGATATATATATATATTTATTATGCGCTCTCTTGTCTTCTACTTTTGTTCCTTGGGCCATTCCCAAGTGCCGGGCGTGAAAGACTCGTAGCTGGTGTCGAAGATGTGCGATCGGATGAACTCCTCTTTGTTGGGGGGTTCTGGGTACGTGGTCGCGAGATCGTTCTTGTAGACATACTCGGCCAGATTGGTGGCCAGCTTCACGGACACCTCGCGGATGTTGCTGAGCGGAGGGTACACGCGACCCTCGTCTAAGTCCGCCTGGGTGACGATCTTTGCCAGACCCTGTCAAGCAGAAACAATGGAACGATTTTACATATTTTAATCTTTTGCGATATGCTGTAATACCTCTATTAATTCAAACCCTCAAATATTTTAATATTTTAATTAATTGCTGATAATAATTTTGCTAACCAGGTATATTTTTGTCCCTCCCTTTTTTTTCCCCTGCTTATTGTACACTAAAAGCATATTCATACATGAATAATATGTATATAGGGCTATATAAATAGACTATTATTAGTAGTATGTACATGCTGTAATACTTATATGCAGTGTTCAAATTTAAAGGGGGTTCCTGGGGACATCTGAAAATCAACAATGTAAAGGTATCTGTGGGAACCCCTACAATATAACAGATTTGACCACCATTACCATTGGGCCTACTGTGAAGGACCACCCCCTTATTATTTTCTTAATTTCTAATACTGTATATGCAGGTTTTCACTTTATGGCAGATGGAAATTTGTAACACTTAGTGTTATAGTAAACCTGGAAATAGTCTAGATTTATGCTTGCGTACCTGAGCAGCTGCTAGGAAGATAGCCTCCGGTATGTGCCTGATGCCACAGGTGATGACTCCCAGCGCCACCCCGGGGAAGATGTAGGCGTTGTTCCCCTGGCCAGGGAAGAAGGTCTTGTCTCCGATCGTCACTGGAGAGAATGGACTGCCACTGGCAAACACGCATCGACCCTGAAACACAGCATGTGCTAGAATGAACCACCGGTATTGGAAATTATGGCTCTAAAATTGTTTCAAGTGAATGAGTTATTATTTTACATTGCAGTTGGAATATTTCACCCATTTGTGTCAATCTTGTTTAAAAATTTCCTTATTTTTATTATATAAAAAAAAACATTCTTTGTATTGGCGTTTAGAGAACTTGCTTTCAAGATTCCTTCACTTATTGATCCCAACTTATCAATTAGGGCAGAAGGAAACACGCAACATCTGTACAATGTTGCAGAATTTCCTATCAATGAAATAAATAAGAGACTGAACAAAGTGCATGTTAATGATGTGTCAAATCTAAGTTCATAGTGCTATATTATCACCCTAATCAATGGACCAACGTGCACTCATTTTACCCTCAACTCCCCGAGGTGTATACCACCCACATTGACATTTCAGGCACTAGAAGGTCGACATTCACAATTCCATCTCATCCTACCAAGTACCCATTCATAGCTTATCAAGAGTAATTGTAATATAGATTTGACAAGCAAAGTTACATACCTGTGTAGACTTGTAGGCAAGCTCAGCAGTACACTCTGACATAGAAGTAGGGTTACTTAGTGAAAAGATGATTGGCCGGTCGTTAAACTTGCCCATCTTCGTCAGGATACTTTCTGTGAAAGCCCCTGGTATAGCAGAAGCACCTGCATGAAGAAAATGTAATATAGAAATACATTAACATTGCATCATTATGACGTTAATGCCCACCATCATTATTACATTAATGTTAAAAATTATGTCGCATTTTAATGTAGAATCTACAGAGATGTCAATAGTAAATGTAATACATGTATATTCAAATCAATATGCTAACATAAATTGATGTTAAATATTGATAATTTAATATGCAGATATACAACATTTTCTATATTAATTTAATAATATACAAAATGTTGTATAACTGCAGCTTAGATATCATACATGTAAACTTTTATTCTGTCCATGCTAATACTGTACTTATGTGAAAATGTAATACAAATATTATCCTAGTGATTTTATTGAAACTACGATAGTACATTGTTAAAATGGTGTACCTACCAATCAAAGCAGTGGGCTTGATGGCATCGACCACATCTTCTAGATTTGCCACTGGTTCATGGTCCTGAGCGAAATCTACTTTATGGCCGGTCACTCCACCAGCTGGGCGGTTCTGTACACAATCAAAAACAAAAATAAATACTAGTAGTCCATTAATAGTACAAGACTCCATGCTAACGTAAGCTTAAGCGCTAAACACTACGTTACTATTTACCCCAGTCAATGGATAATTTCGTATTAATTTCACCATCTCAACCCCTGGGGAATCATCCAACCCAAGCAGCCATTTCATAATGTTGCTTTTTTTTGTATCAAGTTGCACTTGTCAGGAATTCCATTTGACAAACACGACAATCCTGGAAACAAGTTGACCTCCAGGAACAAGTTGACCTCTAGGACTATAGGAACAAGTTGACCTCTAGTACTAAAAAGAAGTTGACCTCTAGGAACAAGTCGACTTCTATGACTAGAAACAAGTTAACTTCTATGACTAGGAACAAGTCGACCTCTATGACTAGGAACAAGTCGACCTCTATGACTAGGAACAAGTCAACCTCTATGACTAGGACCAAGTTAACCTCTATGACTAGGACCAAGTCGACCTCTAGGTCTAAGAACAAGTCGACCTACCTTAACAATAAGTCCCCTGGAGTCCACAAGGTAGATTTTCTTCAGTGCCTCTTCCTTTGTAGCTCCTTGTTCCTGCATAGCCAGCGACAGCAGAGTTGCAATACCAATAGAAGCCTGGAAGACACGCATACATTCATAAAATAAAAAAATCAATGATAAAAATACAAAATATATAATTTTCGTAAAACTTCAAACAGCAGAGTTGCAATACCAATAGAAGCATGGAAATATGTACATCAAGTAAAACCAATGCTTAACATACAAGATAAAATGTTTGCAATAATTCCAAAAGAATTTTTTCTGTTATAATGTGAATCCTTGCCATTTTACAATAATTCTTTTTTAAACAAACAAGTGAGTAATGCGTTAATCATCATTGCTGTTACTTAACATTGCTTCTGGAATCTTTCACTTGTATGCCACAATTTCCTCAATTTTTTTCTGTCATATATTTTATGTTACAAAAACATTAAAAAAAAATAAAAATCAATATTTGTTATTAATTTTATTTTATTTTACAAATATCCTAAAAATATTAAATAAACTGGTGTCATTTCTTTTGCTTAACATTGCTTTGGGAATCTTTGACTCAGATGAAAAATCCCACCCCCTCCCCCCCCAAATTTCTTTAATTATTTTTCAATTTAACTATTTTGGGGACTAATTTTAAAAAAGATTTTTTTTTATTTATTATTAGTATTTTTTAACAAACTTAATATGCTAACAATAAGCTGGCATCATTACCTCACCAGCACCTTGGAACAGGAAGGTATTGTCCATCAGCTCCCTCCCGGTGATGCGCAGTGAAGCAAACACACCAGCAGCAGCTACTGCCGCCGTTCCTGTGACAAGGTTACAAATTATATCCTTGGAATTGGCAAAAACATAGCAATTTTGCGACCGTTGACATGTTCACATATAAGTATTCTTTTCATGAATCCATGGTGACATTGCCAAAAAAAAAGTAGAAATCTAAGTAAAATAATTTTTCAGAAACAAAAGTACAAGTTAAAAATTAGATTTTACTTCCGGCTGTAGTAAGTTGTATTAAAATATTTTAAATCACAATTATTATGTCAAGATTTGTGTCCAAATTTTCTGCTTGACAATACAAATATACCAAAAAAAACATGTTCTTTTACTCACATATAATTTTATCCCAGATTTCATATTGAATCAGGGGGTCATTTTCCATAGGCAAAATGCTAATGGTGGTAAAACCTGCAATTTTAAGGGGGTTCCCACAGATACCTTTAACATTGCAGATTTTCAAATGACCTCCAGGATCCCCTCTATTTTGATCACTGATTATGAACAAGACGTAGTCTATTGTAGGTTAATATACATGCAGATTAAAATAGTGTATTATGAAACATAACAAATAATTACCTTGAATATCATCATTAAACATGCAGTAGGAATCCCTATATTTTGTCAAGAAGCGGAATGCATTGTGGTTTGCAAAATCTTCAAACTGTATCAAAACATTCTGCCCATATCTGAAATCAGAGACTGATATAATCAACATACTTGCAGAATCTTGAAGTTCAAATCTGTTACAAGCAAATTATACTGCTTTCTGGCACATCTGGTTTATATATATTAATAAAGCAAACATTTTATTTCAAAACTCTAATTTATCTAAATACATGTACTATTAAAACATGTCTGGGCAATTGAATAAATTAATGCTTTATTTCACAGCGGGAATAGCTCACCGATAGGCGACTACTGTCAGGGCAAGCACAGAGTACAATTTATGCATTTCACATAGGGGTGTGGATAAAATATTATTTGATAGTGGTGGATATTGGTGGAAAAAACCCCAATATAATGATCATGATTAAAACAAAAATAAGAATAGAAAATATTCTGTATTATTCTTTTATTTTTACGTACCTTCGAGTAGCAGCTTCCATAAACTCATCAATGAAGTCATCATATTCCTTCCCAGTGGATCGCTTCTTCCTCAATCCTATATAGAGTGGATCATTGAGGAATTTCTGAAACATGAAGACTGCTTTACTACAAGTGCACCTCATAAAATATTGATAATTTTTTGTATGCAATATATATATATTAAAAAAAGAAGAAATTAAAACACAAATTTGTCTCTTTCATATGTAAAATGAAGATGGTGAGAATGTTTTTCCTTGGACTTTAAAGACATACTCACTTGGTTGTTCCTGCCAGATCAAGAATAATGAATAAACAATGATTCCTTGAATATTACACACCTACTCACCTGACCTTGATTTTTCAAAACTAATGAGCGAGATTTTGCTCAAGAATAATGGACAGACGACATTTCTTTAAATTTTGTAGTCCTATTCCCCCATTGTTCATCGCCAGATGAAGAACAATGAAGAATTGTTTTCTTGAATTTTACAGACCTACTCACTTAAATGCTTCCTTGAATTTAAAGACATACTCTTGAATGCTTCCTTGAATTAAAATGACCTATTCACTTGAATGCCTTCTTGAATGTTAAAGACCTACTCACTTGAATGTTTCCTTGAAAGTTAAAGACCCAAAATGTAAAGACATACTCACTTAAATGCTTCCTCTAATTTATAGACATATCTTGAATACTTCCTTGACTTTAAAAGACCTACTCACTTGAATGTTTCCTTGAATTTTAAAGACCTACCCACTTGCATGTTTCCTTGAATGTTAACTCACCTGATTGTTGGTGCCCACATCCAGCATGATGGGGAGACACTGGTCTGGCTGGATTCCTCCGAGCGCCGTGTACAGGGAGAGTTTTCCCACTGGGATCCCCATCCCACAGGCTCCCAGATCTCCCAGCCCCAGGATACGCTCACCATCAGTGACGACAATTGCCTGGTAGCAATGGAATAGAAACAATAATAATTATACAGTCAGACACTGTTAAAACGGACGTTTCCGATTTTCTTAAAATCTGACTGGTAAGCAAAACAACTGGATCATCGGATAAATCATTCATTGAGTTAAAGTATATATTAGGAAATCCATAATGATTAAAAGTTAACTGGTAAGTGGAGAAACCGTTACAACGGAGACCATTATAACAGGGTCCGACTGTAATTGCATTAATAAAGGCATCATTCAGTGCTCCGTGCACATGTGTATAAAAACATGAAACTGGACAAGCTTTTTCCATATTTTGTCAGTATCTCTTACCTTAATATCCTTTTCTGGCCAATTGCACATCATGTCGTGAAGATGTCCTTTGTCATAGATGGACATGAACAAGCCTCTGAAGAGAAATAATAAACATCAAGATCATTCAAATAAACGAGTAATGAGTTGGATTTTGAGGATGGAGGCAGAAAACATATGGATACATACGCACAGACAGGGAGATGAGAGAGAGAGAGAGAGAGAGAGAGAGAGAGAGAGAGAGAGAGAGAGAGAGAGAGAGAGAGAGAGAGAGA